>WWET01005206.1:4964-29350 GCA_011038615.1 Limnodynastes dumerilii
AGAGACACAAATGTGGTGTGTGTGTGTGTCCCAGGCGGGAGCCTCTGGAGGCTGGACATGACACGGCATTGGGGACCCGAAGGGGACATTGAGGACGGAAAGACACACATGTGATGTGTGTGTGTGTGTGTGTGTCCCGGAGGGTTGGACACACACACACACCACAGCTGCAGCACCGCCCTCTGCTGGAGAAAAAAAAAACTACTACGTAAGTAGCGTAGCCAGCGGCCTCTGCAGCAGGGGGCCGCAAAGATAAAGAAGTACCCTATTGTGCGTGTCCATGTAAATTCCAAGCATTTTCCATACCTGGCGACTGGAGATCACCTCTTTTACCTAAGCTTATATCTGGTCCACTATAATAAGTTATATAAGTACCACATGTGTATCTCGTGAACACAGTTTTAAAGAACTGATATTGATATGTAAAAATCAAAGACTATTCATTCAATATTCTTCTACTTTTTTATATTCGTAGAAATGACTGGGCTGCAAAGAGCAGTCTTAGATACAGAACTGAAATCCTGTTCCAAAAGCCTCTCCTTTCTATTATTAGTAAAAGCTGCCTAGTCTGTCATCTAGAATCTGCAGTTTATTATGGAATTCAGACATTTGCTGAAATAAATGATCAGATTCACAGAAACACAGTAATATTTTTCTGTCTTTGTGACTCTATGTTTTAGCTATTGGATCACACTTTATTGGGATGTACATATGGCCTCATCTGGACTTATTTACAGTTTGGCACAAGAGGATAAGTTGGCATTGCTTACAACTGTGTTTGCTGTTGCATAAATACTGTTTTCATGGTTAGAGGGATATTTTATAATTGTATTAATTAAGGATGGCAAAGAATTATGTAGGTAATGTAAAGCATGATTCTTATGAAATATAAGGTAGCCAATAGAACCCTTGATGGGGGGACAACTTGTACCCCTGTTATTTGGGAAATGTCATGAGTGATCACTGGGCTGCTCATAAGCAGACATGCGGTTGTTCTGCACATGCTCAGAGCAGCCACAGGAGGTCACAACAGACTGAGTGACTTCAGAGTTTCTGTTCCATAGTTGCCAAAACTGTTCCAATGCAGTGCCTGCATCCCACTGATGGTGTCTTTGGTTAGATATGTAGGACCGGATTCTCACTTTCGACATTTTCTTCATATGACCATAGTTATATGTGCTGAGCTACTACACATGCGTAGTAACTCTTTTATGCTATCTACGTAACTATTGCGTTATGTAGATTGCGTACATGCGGCCATTGCATGGCCGAAACGCATAGGAATCATCTGATCGCTAGACGAGACCACTGCTTGCAAGGACTGCATCTCCCGCCTAAGCCACCTGTTTGTCTAAACCCGGGAAAAAGATAAACAAAAGCTCCGATCACCACACTAACTTTGATCAGCTGTAAGAGTGCTGGCACAAGCTGGGAGTGTGTTCTCCACTATACTGGTGTACAGGGCCGCCATCAGGGTGGGACAGACAGGACCCGGACCTGATGGGAGCACGCCGATACTTACCTAGCTCTGTAGCAGCAGGTATTGGCGGTATCCTACCACCTATACTTGCTGTTCAGAGCTATTTAGTAGCCAATGTGCAGAAAAGTTTTTACCTGTGCAACAGCCCGTTGCTAAAGTGTGTCTGCCGGGCTCCGCCCCTATGTGACGTCACCAATGAGGTCACACAGGGGGCGTGGCCCCACGCCTAGGTCCCGGGCCCTGCATGTGTAAGGGCAGCTCTGCTGGCGTATCGTTATCACTGCCATAATAATGGACAACATATGGATATTTTGCCAACACCTATAGCATCCTTCTCACTATAAAATAGTCATACATTGATATTTTTTATGAATCAATAAAGCAATTTTGAAAATAAGAGATTGAAAAGTCTGTTGTTTTTCCTAAAAGTTACAACTGTAGGCGGTGTGAAGGGAGAAAGGTTACATTGGGCCTGATCCAGACCTACGCTCGCAAGCGATCTTACGCTGGTCGTAAGCGTAAAATCGGCAGAAAAAACGCACTGCGCATGTGCAGAGTGACAACTTCCGGTCGTACCAAAGACCTTTTCGTAGCGGCGATTCAGGCGTCTGTATTCTTTGTGTATTTTCCGATGACGGGGCGTGTTTATATTACGAAGTTAGTACGGACGCTGGAGTTAGGGAATGTAGGCGGGGGGAGCCATTTAAATTGTAAAGTATGGGCGTGCTTAGCCCGGTACGATCAGCGCGTCGCTACGAAAATTCGTACTGACGCCGGGAAAAGTTAGGGTAGGGTTCAGCCGGCGTACGGAGGTAAAGGTAAGGGGAGTGTCATGGGAGTGAAAGTTTTTACGCTGAAGCGGTAATACGCTCCGCTCTTATGCGTAGGTCTGGATCAGGCCCATTGTATCTACAAATGACTTGAAAATGGTCTTCAAGGACCAATGAATATCGTTTTGTACCCCAATAAAGCAACACTCTTGGTTTAACTATAAATGCTGCCTGACACACACAGAGCAAATGTTAACTGGAAAGATCCTTTGTTTGCATATAATTCATAACACAAACCTGCATTTTCATAACACAATACAACCAACATGAAACCAAATGTAAATATATGAAAAGAAAAAGTACAAAGTGTAAAATCAAATGTTCATCAGGCCTGAAACTAGCTTAAGTAGATGAATAATGTACAATAGGTTAAGATTTGTTTTACACACAACTCCAGGGTTGTAAGTTTTATACGTGCCCTTATAAGAATGCGCCTAATACATGTGTGCAAAGCTTTTATTTTGTGCCAAAATGTATGTTGCGCAAATACACCTGCTTGTAATTTCAGTAGGAACAGCAATAAATTGGGATATTGTTAAGGGGTTTTCTTCAACATATGGGCAATGAATACACACACATGTTTTATGAATACAAGCGTGCTAACTAACTGTTCTAAGATTCCCAGTTGATTCCTGATTAGTGTTCTGATATTTTCTGAACTTAGAACATTTCATGGTTGCAGGTTGGATTTAAATTATAAGTATTATATTTCAGGCACTGAGATTCAACAGCAATTGTCATCCTGCTCAACTTAGATATCTTTGTTATACTGCCTTAGAACCAACCTTTCGGTAATCCTCTGTCACCTCCCGTGAACCTTAAGACCCAAGCCAAATAACGTGGATGTACTGAACAAATCAAATGCTATGGGAGGTGTGTTAAAAAATGTTAAAATGCTAAGAGTAGGTCATCTGCTCTCACCTTGGACAGGTTCTACAGCACTGTTGTTGTATTTGGACTATAAATAAAATAATTATGCCAACCTGTCTTTATGTGTAATGGCATTGCTGCTTTGTAAGTAATATAGCCATGTTTGCCTTTTTAGTTCATTTAAGTTTACTGGAAATAATATTTGAGATACAACAATATTAACAGATACAGTAGTAAAGCATTTTAGTTTTAACAAAAGAAGGATTAGACAAGGGTGGCAGTGGATGATCTTGTCTATAATCTTACTAGTCATAAACAGAGTTAGTGCTTTTGGTATTAAATGAAAAAGGAATTGGGACAAATCACTGGGAATTTCATATTTTATGATAGCTATATATTTTGTGTGGTAATGCAGATTATGAAAATGCACAAGAAGTGGATTAAGAATCCAGTACTGGTGTGGAGCTCATACCTTTAATCTGCTATCATAGCTTTGTTGGGATGCATTCACCACCTTGAAAATTACATTTTAGAAATACAGACAGCTGAAAGCTTATTTTTGTCTGTCTCTATTTCAAAAATGGCCCTTATTAGAAACTGGAATGGTACACCAAATGTATTTATCTCTACAATAATTAATTCATTAATTTTGAAACTGCCGCTGCTGACCCCCTGCACCGCTACAGACCCACCAAAGCACTGCCACAGACCCGCCAGCCAGGTGAGTATTACAGGGGACTCAATGGGGAATTTTAGGTTTAGGCTGTGGGGAGGGGAGTCTTAGGGTTATGCTGCATGGGAGAGTCTTAGGTCAGGCTACAGGAAAGAGAGTTTTAGGGTCAGGCTGCAGGGAGGGGAGTTTTAAGATTAGGCTGCGGTGAAGGGAGTATTAGGGTCAGGGTGCGGAGTAATGGATTAGGGTAATGGAAGAGGAGGGTTAGGGTAAGGATTAGGATAAATGGTTAGATTAATACTTAAAACTATTAAAACATTTGCATCCCCATCTTCATCCTGAGGATGATTGATTGCTTCTCCTCGGCAAGGCAGAAGCAATTGATTTGACAGTCAGTTCGGATCTGGCTGGGAGAAAATGTTCTCACTGCCGACCCACACCCCTCTGTTTATGCTAAACACAAGTTGCACAGACATCACACTGATCACTACTACAAACAAGAGTGAGGGATAACATGAACAATATGAACAACATGCAGTTTTAAAAAGGTAATATTAAATAACTTTCTCTCTTATAAAAATTCTGTAGCAATGTGTGACAACAAAAAATAGTTTATTCCGGTACAAACCATAAACATGTTCTCATGCAGGTACATAGAACAAAGTAAATACTAATATACCTTCTTCTCCTTCTCCTTCTCCTTCTCCTTCTTCTTCTTTTTTTTAAAATTTCCAACATATTGCATGTTGTGATGGAAATGAGAAGAGAACATGAAAAGTGGAGACATGAAATGCGAATGGGGCTGATCCAGACTTTGGGCCGAATTAAAACTTATGAAGCTTCGGCTTCTTAAGTGTGGAATCTCCCTAAATGACCTACTATGCATGCGTTGTAGGTCATTTACACAATCTATGTACCAGTTATGCAGAAGGAGGCTTGCTTATGGAGGTTTTAGTTAGAAGTGGGAGGGGGAGGGATTTAGATTAGCCAGGAAGGGCGGGAGGAGGGTTTCTTAAGAAGGAAAATACACACGGTTACTTAAGGAAGCTCTATGGTTAGGGGCAGGACTGGTGATTTAGGTGCGGTTCTGTCTGCACCTAACTGATTCTTAAGTGTGAACACGGCCCTTTGCGAGTAAGGACAAAACAGGTGAATATGTTCAGCTAATCCATTTTGCAAAGCACGAGGAGCTAATTCATTTGAATGCTTTTTTTTTTCTTTTACTTTTGCACAATACAAATACTGCATTGCTTTATAGTTAATCTGTAAAATAGAGTTAAGCTATAAAACGTCACCTCTCTATCCCAATTCTGCTTTCACAGTTTTTATCTGCCTCCCCTTGCAGTTCATCATGGTGTTACTCAGGTCTACATTTTCACCTGAAAAAAATAAAAGTGAAACTGCAGATTTGGATCAGCCCCAATGTGTCTTTATAGATATTTGAGGACGACATTTTGTGGAGAAGACTTTAGTTTTTTTTTGCTAACCTGGCAAATTGGGGGCTAATCCAGAGTTTTGAGAGTAATGACAAAACAGGTGCAAGTGTAGATCTGAGCAAAACCATGTTGAAATATAAGGAAAGGAAAATTTGAATTGTATCAGAGTTGAGAATTAAAGTTTCTAGTTCAATTCTAATTTAGAGGTGAAACACAAAGCTATGGAGTATGTGAGTTCAATGTAGAGATACGCAGGCTACCAGATACCGAGTCTGCTCAACCTTACCATATTCAAGTACCGAGCCATATAACTGGCCGTAGATTTCACTATATGTGCTACTATTTTTGCTGCAGTTTGATAGTAGCATCATTTCATGATTGATTTGTATAAACATATCTTTCTTTGGATATTCATTAAAACCAGTGGGCAAATTTTATTTTCACACCAGCCACATACAAGGCTTCTCTGTTTTGGTGGTTCTAACTCTAAACTGTCAGAGTTCCAACTTTAGGTCATATATCATTGAGCTCTCAATTTAAAAATACATGACATATGACCCAAAGTTGGGACTCTGACAGTTTTAGAGTTAGGACCACCAAAACAGAGAAAAAACAGAGAAGCTTTGTAAGTGGCTGGTGGCTTATATATTTACAAATGTATGGAACAAATTCTCAGAATTTATTTTAAAGAATGTTATGGTTTGTTTGTGGTTAAGGTGCAAGAGTGCAGTTCTGGGGTGCCTTCTGTGTATATAATATATAATATATAAATATTTTTATGTATATATATTTATTTATATATTTAGCAGTGTGGCATTTACTAATATTTCACCTTTTGCAATTTTCCTTTCATTTTAGTATATTCAATAAGAGTTAAATTGCGCACTGTTTAAATCTGACTACGTTGCTCACAAAAAAATCACTGAATGCAGTGTATGCTGTCTATTGTTGTCATTTGCTGAAAAAAAGTATTTTTCAACTTAAATTGTGCTCTGTGTATATCTGACAGCATTGGAAACAAAAACACTGATGTGCTGTATGTACTTGTGTCTACTCTTGTCATTTGCTGAAAAAGTAAAAAAAATTGTGTGTTCATCAATATGGATCAGGACCAGTCGACAGAAGAGCTGGCAAAACAATAAGTTGCTGTCACCAGTCATGATGAAACTAGTCCTTCAACAACATCTACTGAAGCTTAAATCCCCAAAACAAGCTTTTAGATTCTTCAAGAAAAAAACACCTCTAAAAACATAAAAGTTTACTGAAGAAAATCATAAAATTGCCAACATGTCATTCTATACGCGCAGTGGCAAGGAGAGATTCAGGCCTTTTTCTTTTATTTATGAGTGATAATTCTGTAACTGTCCAGCATCTTCTGTTTGTCATGACGATGGAAGACCTTGTCATTCAGAGTCTAGAAGAGGTGGCCAGAAATTCGTAAAATTTTTGTAGGAAAAACCAGCACGGCAGTACAACAGACTGTGTGTTCAGAAACATCACAAATCCCTGAGGAGAGTCTATCCACAAGTGCTATATGTGAGCCTGACCTTTCTAATACTGTACTCATAAAGAAGCTTCCTTGCACCATTTCTGCAAATGTGTGGATGAGCAGCACAAGTGGAGCTGGTGACATAGAAATTGAGGAAGTCACATGATATTTGCAACAGGATGAGGGAGATATTTGTGCAGCTGACTACGGCACTAGTGAGGATGTTGATGAGGATTCAGATTGTGTAAGTTATGCCCCAATGGAAGTAGTTCTTGCCAGTAATAAGAAGAAGGCCATTGTCATAAAACAAGAAAAGTATACTATAATAATACTGCGACCTCTACAGCTGGATAGTTCCACTCCCAGGGGGTACACCCATGAACCCCTTATTCTTAAACAACCACCTGGGTATAAACCAGAGGGAAATTAAAGATATACACAAAATTCAAAGAATGGGATAGGAATGTTCGCTTAGAATGATGTAACAAATAGTTTCTGTGGAAGTCTGTAAATATTAGGGACCTTCGTTGTTCCTTATTCCTATTTTCTAATAATGTCCATTCCACTCTTCCTTATATGGAATAAGTCTTCAACAATAAATAGAGAAGGGTCGTCTCATGTGGTACAATTAAATGTAGGTAAAAGTGAGTTAAGTAATTCTATTACTCACAATACTCCTCTCTTGATACTTAGCATAAAGGGTACCTAGCAGCTTCTCCATCTTTCTTTTCTATCCTTTCTTAACTCGGGGATCCTTCTTTTCTGTAGTGATTCTAGTTTTTCTGTCTTTTTTATTCCAGAATTATGTCTCCTCCCGGCCTCCAGAAAAAGAGAGATAACACACCATCGGGCGGTAACGTCTGACACAAAGTGATAGGGCAGGTAAGTTATTATACTCACACTTCGTTTCTCTTGTGTCAAAGCCGAATCTGATGTTTTCTTTATCTCTTCTCCTTATTTCTCCTTGACCCGTGGTTCCTCTCAGCCTCCAGAAGAGAGACAGTACACAATCGGGTGACTATGTCTGACACAAAGGAATCCCAAAGGTAAGTTATTATACTCACGCTTTATCTCTCTTGTGTCAAAGCCAAATCTGTTCTTTAAACTTCTCTGTCTTTACTTTTCTTTATGTTTCTTAACTTTATCTCTTCTCCATTTGCAGACCCGTGCCTCCTCCCAGTCTCCAGAGGAAAGAGAAGTCTGACACAGAGAGGTCACAAATGTAAGCTATTATACTCACACTTTATTTCTCTTTATTTCTCTTGTGTCAAAGCCAGATCTGGTCTTTACTCCTCTCTGTCCTTGCTTTTCTTTCTCTCTTCTCTTTTTCCAAACCCACGGTCCCTTCCAGCCTCCAGAAGAAAGAGACAACAGTACACAATTGGGTGACAATGTCTGACACAGGAATCACCAAGGTAAGCTATTGTACTCACACTTCATTCCCCTTGTGTCAAAGCTGAATCTGATCTTTAATCCTCTCTGTCTGTACTTTTCTTTATCTCTTCTTCTCCTTTATTCCAGAGTTCCAGCTCCTCCCAGCATCCAGGAGAGGAAAAGACAACATACCATCGGATAATGACGTTTATTACAGGGTTTAACCCCGCATGCACTCACCCCTTCACCGTCCTATCCACTATGTCACCATGAGTGCCTAGGCAGGTTTCCAACGTATTTCCCTTAACTTATGTACACAACAGTCCAGTTTCTTCTGATAAAAAAAACTCTTTAATATTCAATAAAACATTTAAAAACATTGAATAATCAAGAACAATTCTATTCAATAGTCTCCTTATTTCTAGGGAGTCCCTTAGTAATCCCAGGTGGGAGGAATTACAGACCCCGACAACTACTGCTCTGCACCAGAACCTATCCTCCAAGTTGTAACACACTTAAACCTGTTATCTGATAGAAAAAGGGCCCTTTATCACGACAGCAGAAAGGGGGAAGAGAGGATTCAAATTGCAATGAAGGGCCCTTTTTCTATCAGATAACAGGTTTAAGAGTATTACAACTTGGAGGATAGGTTCTAGTGATTGAAGTTAGTCCTGCATGCAAGTTGCTAAGGCTAGATGATGACTCCCCTATCAAGAATTCCTCAGAAGAATACCTGAGCGTTAGACCCACTGCTGCTGTTGCTGCTGGGGGTGGATCTTCACCCTAGATGCAGGCCAAGAAGAAGAAGAAGAATACTAGTAGTTTCCAACAATTGACTGTTAAACAATCCTTTGCTAGAGTAAGCAAGTATGAGAGCTGCCACCTTGTCGCACAACGGATCACACGTGCCATGGGGATTATGCTAGTATTAGATCCAATATCCACCATTAATTCAGCAAGTTTTAAACAGTTAATTGAGGTCCTGTGTCCCTGTTACCAAATTCCATCTCAACACCATTTTACAAGACAAGCAATTTCTCACCTGTACTAGGAGGTTAAAAAAAACTTATTTATTGGGCTACAAAATGCCATTCTACCCACTGTACACTTATCCACAGATATGTGGTCAAGCGGAACTGGGCAAATCAAAGTTTATATGACTCTGACAGACTGGGTGGGTGAATCGCCTTTGGCAGCAGGAACAGCAGCAGCAGCAACTAACAAACAATGCCAGATCTTTCAGAGTATCACTGGCTTAACTAAGAGGCATACAGCTGACAACCTGTTAGAAAAACTAAGGGATGTCATTGCAACATGGCTTATCCCACTTGGACTCTCCTTGTGATTTCTGATAATGCCACCAATATTGTGAGAGCATTAGAGCGGGGTAATTTCCAACACATTCCCTGTTTTGCTCACACAATCAATTTGGTGGTATAGAACTTTTTTAAAAAGGAGAAGTGCAGGAGATGCTGTCTGTGGCCTGGAAAATTTCTGGACATTTTTGGCATTCAGCAATAGCATGTAACAGATTGCAGCAGCTGCAAGAAGAATAGAATTTGCCCTGCCACCAACTGAATTCCACTCTTTATATGCTTCAGAGGATGGAGGAACAGCAAATTCCTTCATCAAGTCATCCAGGCTTACTCAACAACCCATGACATTGGAAAAGGAGGGTGAACGGAATACTTTCAGTGTTGTGCAAGGTGCTGAAACCATCAAGTTTCAAGTGATTACCCTAATTAGACTTTTGGAAAAGCAACTTAAGAGACTGAAGGAGGAGTTGAAACAAAGCAATTCTGCTAAGTATGTCGGACTTGTAGATCAACTACTTTATTCGCTTCACTAGGATCCAAGAGCTGTCAGTATCTTGAAATCGGATCTCTACATTTTGGCAACTGTGTCCTTGATCCTAGGTTTAAGAGCTATGCCTTCTCTTTCTTTACAAATGACACAGATCTAAAGAGATGCAATGAGCTCCTGGTGAGCAAGTTGACAGCTCAAGTGGTTCATGACACGACAATGTCTCCTCCCTTAGTTTCTCAGGTGACTACTTCTAGGAATAAACTTAGCTTTCCCAAGAGACCCAGTGGTGATGTAGATGAGTCAGCACAACATTTTTATATCTGGTCTGGGCTAGAATTTGTGACACCTCTACCATAGCTCCACCTGATCCTGCTATCAAAATCCAAAGAATTGTGGAGGATTATTTTAATGACAATAAACAAATAGAAATGTCATACAGTCCCTTTACATAGGTGACAAAAAAAAAATGCAATTTGGAGATCCATGTACAAATACGCTTTGCAATACCTAAGCTGTCCACCCTCCGGTGTGTATGCAGAAAGAGTTTTCAGCACAATCGGGAACCTTGTCAGTGATCGGCATAGGAGGCTACTTGTTAAAAATGATTGACAGCACTGTTAGCTTAGCTGCCTTAAGCCCATTGGTATTCTCTTTTGTGGGTGGTCCAAACAAACCTAGCACTTCAGCCAAATAAGTGTCAGTCCTTGACGCTGAAGTACTTGATGTGTTAAACTGTTCTTGTTAATATTCAGCATAAGGATGGGGGGGAGGGGGTCCAAGGATAATTCCATCTTGCATTACTTTTCTTTTCTGCCACTGCTGTGTGGCAATGTATCATAGATGTGCTATAAACTGCTGTGTGCTGCTCTGTCACTTAGTAACTAGCCAACTCACTGCAGTCTTAAGTGGATGAAATTAATTTTGTTACCTGTGAGGTAGTCAAAATTGACTGGAAATTATTGGTACTGAGGTTATTAATAATGAGAGAGAGAGAGAGAGAGAGAGAGAGAGAGAGAGAGAGAGAGAGAGTGAGAGGAGAGAGACACGTCAATGCAGCCGTTACTGTATCATTGCCGAAAACGGGCCCTTCGTATTGACAACTGCATCCCAGTATACCTTCATAACTGAGAGCTGTCTGCAATGCTCACGATCACGATGATTGGAAAAGTTCTTCCTCTTCTCCAGCTGGCGATACCAATGTAACAGGAGCTTTGTAAATAGAGACAATGGTTTGGCTCCATAGACCAGAACAGATATGTGAATCTACTCAGGAGGTTAATTCTGCTGTGTCTTTGAATAAATAATCGTAAACAAACTTATTTAATGATTATTATATTCAAGTTACGAATGTACTACATGACTATTGGTAAAATAAATAACGTCTCATAGAAACTCAAGGTAATAAAAGTAACAACAATGATTAATATTATTGCAACATGTAATTGAAGTTGAGGTGAGGATGGCAAATGGTAGATTTTCAGAAATAAGAATAAATATTGAGGATGGGTAAGGACACGTAAGCCCTCTAGAGGAAACACAACAGCTCTATGCACTATATGGAGCATGTCAGTGAAACAGATGTATTTGAAAAATTTTCATTGCAAGTTTTAGAATAATTTTAGATCACAGGCTAGAAAAGGTTTAGATTTCCCCATACAGCAAGCTTTCCAAGCAGCAATATGCCAATGCAAAAATTTATCAGCACATCAAAGGCATTATATTTATCAAGGGTTGCCACTGTACATTTAATAACATGATGATAGATGCTGTTGTAGCAAGCAAGGAACACTTTGATGTGCATGTCCTGCTTTGATTAATGAGAGCTCCTACTGAGAAGCTGCATATGGAGTAAATTACTACTTTCAGAAATGGCTGTTTTGTACTATAATACTAATTATTTCATGAGCCTCCGGTAAGTTCCAATTCTTATTCAATAAAGAACACAAAGCAAAAATGCACGTTTTGTTTTTTAACTAAAGGGGACATTTCTAATAATAGCCAAGGAATCTTGATAAGTCTCCCTTGAAGTAGAATTGGTTTGTTTAATTGGTTTGTTTTCATTGTATTCCATTTAACAACAGATAAAACAAGATATTGCAGATGCTTACATATTTGCATATTATACTGCAGGGCTTTTCCAATAAAGAATATTTAATACCCAATACAGATATACTGTATTGTTAAATGTAACAAAATGAGATATGATTAAATAAATTTCTCAAAAAAATAAATAAATATTCACTTAAAGTGGTAAAGGATAACTATTGGGCTTAAATAGTAAGACACTGCTTTCTAATAGATGTTACTAGAGAGGGACATTTCTGGAGGAAAGCCATGGTTTTGTGGACCAACATATGTGCAGAAAGATGGTTATCTGAAGAAGAATAACCATTTTGAAACTGCACTGTGTTCACTGCAACCATCACAGTTATTTCACTGTTTCTTTTTACATTAAACTAATTGTTACAAAGGTTTAAGGTGAATGAGATGCATAGCAGGTGTTGTCCATTTTGTATACAAGTTGCAATGTTTAATTTTGACCACAGTTTAATAATCATTTTTTATAAACACACAATTGGCCTGGGCTTAAACACAATTGGTGCATGGATTGAAAAGTTGTTTTGGTTTGCACACAATTGGTGTGCTTTTGCAGGTGTGGTTTTTATCTGATATAGAAAAGTTGAAAGCTGTTGAATTAAATTGCTATTCATTTGATTACACACTGATTTTTTATTTCCATTTAGATATATTAAATTTGTTTGATTTGTTATGTTGTGTCACAAAGCATGGAGCTTACAAAGTCCTGGGTTTTGCCAGCCGTGATGAGTACTGGCTGATCCGTAATCCAGAGCAAGGAAGTCGTTTGGTTCATCATTGTAACCAACTGCGGTCAGCTGACTGCTCTGCACCAACACAATTGCATTTTTTCCCTGACTACCTGGCAGACAATGAGTGCCTAGTGCTCCCTATTTAAATCACTGACACAGTCTCATCTATGCCAGTACAACAATGTGCATTGTTTCAGTTGTGAATGGTTAGCTGTCTGTGTCCCTGGCTGCCCGTCCTGCTCTGTCAGGCTTACCTCCGGTTCCCGCGGCACGCTCTCTGGGGATTCCCCTGCCAACAGCTCTCCTCGCAACAGCGTCCTTGTTACCAGACAGGTGGGCACCGCTTCTCTCTCAGACACGCGTCCCACGTGTCATCACTACACTTATGCATCCCCTGTTGTCAGGGGAACGCTTCATCAACAGGGGGGCTGGTTCTGTGCTAACCAATCACAGGATTGCAGACCCTGTTTCAGACCCCCTCTATCATCACTCCTGCGCCGGTTATAGTATTTGTCTTGCCAGTGATGTGATCTGCTTTACCTTGTGTGCCTAGTGCTTTCAGCCTAGTGAATTGACCGTTGTTTGCCCTCATATCCTGCCTTGTTCTTGCCCTAGTTACCTTCTGTGTATCCTGCCCGGGTTCTCCCTCCTTGTTGTACCTACCTTCCCTTTACTCCTTATTTTCCCTGGAGTGCCTGTTCATGTTACCTCCTGCTACATGTGTGTGTGTGTGTGCAAGCCCTGGTCTGTCTCGTCCAGTCCTGTGACCTACCTCTCCTCTGCCGTGCCTGGTTCAGTGTTTCATGTGGTTTGTCGCAGGTCGGTCCCTTCCGGTCTGGTCTGATTTCCGCTTACCTGTCTTTATCTTCCCTCACTGTCTAGTATCCACCTTGGGTTTTCTTTCATCCTTCCACGAGTCCGGTTCAACGGGGCACGACCTGTTATTGGGGTGCAGCCAAATCCATCCCCACCATCAGGGTCTCTGGTGAAAACCACCTGATAGCAAAGTCCCCGTGCTCTGGTAGCCGACTATGCTACACCTCTTCTATCTTGCGGCCACTTCAGTACTCATCCCAGGTAATCCCGGAGTGCCATAACATTACCTCTTCTATCTTGCATCCACCCCTGTTCTCGTTCCAGGTAATTCCAGTGTGCCGTAACATTATAACCGGCCCTATCATGCAAACCCCGGTGGAACCCTCCATGGCTGAGGCCATAAACGCCCTCATTACCCAGGTGTCCAACCTGGAAAAGATGGTTTAGACCCTGACCAACAAAGTCAATGATCAGGAGGAAGTAATTTCGGCTATGAGGGCCTCAGCCATTGCTCCACGAGCTTCTGCCCCAACATCACCAGCAGCATCTTCCGACATTAAAGTTAACCTCCCGGATTAATTCTCTGGAGACAGCAGCCAGTTTCATATCTTCAAGGAGAATTGCCTGGCTCTACTTCCGGCTCGACCCAACGCTTCGGGATCTGAGCGCCAGGGGAACTCCCAGGCCTGGGCGTTTAGTTTACACCCTGAAGAACCTGCACTTCAGACCATTGATGCATTCTTCGAGGCTTTGGGCCTACTTTACGAGGATACGGACAGGGCTGCTACCGCTGAGATAAAGCTTTGTTCCCTAATGACTAACGACTGCAGCTGGAACGATCCCGGTTTAAACCGTCTTTCTAAAGAGGAGAAAGCCCGCAGATGGAACCTGGGTCTGTGCCTCTATTGCAGAGGAAAAGCCCATAGAGAAGATTCGTGCCCGAAGAAACAGCCCATGCAGTCGGGAAAAGAGTAACCCAGCCATTTTGTGAGGAGCTCCGGTTGGGTGTTCATCTAGTCTCCTCAAAAAATGTGCTCCTGGTCCCAGCCCGACTTAGGGATCACAAAGAACAACTAACCACTTTTGTTGACAGCGGCGCTGCTGGGAACTTCTTGGATATGGAACTGGTCCAGTCACTGAATATTCAGGTCAAGAATCTGGACGTACCCGTCTTTGCAGTGGGATTAGATGGCCAACCACTATCGGAAGGTCCCGTTCTCCTGAAGACATAACTCATTCAGCTGAATGTGGCATTCAGAGGTCATCGAATCCCTGGTGACAAATTGCGCTTCATTCCGGCTGGTCCTGGGGCATCCTTAGCTTCAACTCCACAATCCTGTTATTGATTGGTCATTGGGAGAGATTATTCGGTGGAGTGACTCCTGTGAAAAAACATGTATTTCTTGCACAGTCCGGGTAGGTCATATTTCAGTGGAGAAGATTCCTTTGCAATATGCAAAATATGCTGATGTCTTCTCCAAGCAGGCAGCGGAGGTACTACCCTCACACCGACACTATGATTGTGCTATTGAACTCACTCCCAGAGCCAAGCTACCTAAGGGAAGACTATTTTCTCTCCCCCGACCTGAATCAGCAGCCATGGACACATACATCAAAGAGAATCTGGAGAAGGGGTTCATCCACCCTTCCAAGTCGCCGGTTGGTGCAGGTTTCTTCTTTGTTGGTAAGAAAGATGGATCCCTCAGACCGTGCATTGACTATTGAGCTCTTAACCGCATCACAGTCAAGAACACTTACCCACTCCCATTAATCATGGATTTGTTCAATAAAGTCAAGGGAGCGGTCATTTACTCTAAGATTGATCTCCGCCAAGCATACAATCTGGTACGGATCAGGGAGGGAGATGAATGGAAGACTGCATTTAACACTAACTCGGGCCACTACGAGTATCTGGTTATGCCCTTCATGTTATGGAATGCCCCGGCAGTATTCAAGACTTTATCAGCGACGTGTTCAGAGACCTCTTGAGGAAATTCATAGTGGTCTGTCTTGATGATATACCAATCTTTTCTCCCTCCCTTGAAGAACACCGAAAACATGTCAAATTGGTTCTTTCCCGTCTCCGAGAATTCAGGTTGTATGCCAAACTGGAGAAGTGTGAATTTGAAGTTGACAAGATAACCTTTTTGGGGTACATCATTTCCCCTTTCGGTTTTGCCATGGACCAGGAGAAAGTGAAGGCTATCCTGGAATGGAAGCAACCCCCAGACCTCAAGGCTATCCAGCGGTTCATGGGATTCTCCAATTACTACTGGGGGTTCATCAAATCCTTCTGCACCCTGATGGCTCCTATATCTGCTTTGACAAGAAAAAAAGTCAGATCCTACCAATTGGTCGTAAGATGCTGTAAGGGCCTTCGAAAGCCTTGAAACATGTCTTTGCACCTATCCTCAGACACCCGAATCCGGAACTATCATTCATCATTGAAGTTGATGCATTGGATGTCGGGCGGTTCTGTTCCAAAAGGACCCACAAGACTCCAAGTATTTTCCTTGTGCCTATTTTTCCAAGCAATTCTCATCTGCTGAGAAGAATTATGGTGTGGGAAACCGGGAATTGTTGGCCATCAAAATGGCATTCGAGGAATGGAGGCACTGGCTGGAGGGATCTGCCCATGTTATCACGGGTCTCACGGATCATGAAGACCTAGCTTACATTGAATCTGCCAGACGCCTAAATACTCGTCAAGCCCGCTGGGCTCTGTTCTCTACTCGCTTCAATTTTGTGATCACATACAGGCCTGGCTCTAAGAATCATCGAGCAGATGTTCTATCACCACCTTCTGAAGGTGGTCGGTCGGCAGACAGAGCTGCAGATTAATTCGGCACAGCAATCCACTTGACTCGTGGGCTATAATCAACAGCCGACTGGAGTTCCAAACTCTGAAAAGGCTTGAGCAATGCTCAAGGTAAAGAGAAAATTAATTTAAAGTTCCACTGAGATGTGTCCTGTGCAGTGCTGTATTGATAGGCACCTATCCGAATTAATCTGCAACTCTGTCTGCCGGACCAACCACCTTCAGAAGGCAAGCGTGCGAGCCGCCTGGAAGCCGGCTTATTTGATCGGCGGTGCAGTGTGCACACCGCGTTCTAAGTCGGGGAACCCGTGAGACCTGTGGCCCGCCTGACACCTGTCTGGTTTTTTTTGGGAAGTGACAAGACGACCCACAAGAACACTAACAAGTCTGTACAGTCTGTACAGTTTTTCTACAGCCACAAGCATCCACGGCTATCGTCTACAGCCCATGTGTGGTTCTTATTTGCCGTCAAGCCAGCTTAAATCCTGCATTACAATTTGCCATATCAGCAGACACGGCCAATCTCATCTGAACTAAGATAAGTCTGACTTCTATATTTTATACTAAGCCTTTGACATTATCTCTAACCTTACCAATATCCCATATTTTGCGGCTATACTATCGGTACCTCTATTATACTCTGGAATACTATAGGATCAGCTTTATGTGCAACATCCTATTCGTCTTAGTTTCAAGCACTAAAGGATCACTAACTATTATTATACAAAAGTCATTATATATCCATATTATACCCTCTAAACCACTCAGATGTGTCTTCTACTGAATCACTAGCTGTCTGATCAACAGCTAGTGCAGCAGCAATTGCTCTTCTATATATTTGTGCCTGCTGTATTTTTAATTTTTATTTTATTTTTTTTATTTTAATTTTTTTTTCTGTCTTTTAACACTTGTTTTTTATGAAAATTTGATGTTATGTTTAGCCATTTACTATTTGATATTACTGTTGAATAATATAATAAATAATAATAACAAATTAGCCCTCTTTTCAGCGCTCTGCATTCTTTTTAGTTTTTCTTTAAAATTGTATTAACATGTTGGGAGCAAGAGATACAATAATCGTCTAGTACGGGTGGCCAAACCCGGGCCTCAAGCACCACCAGGTCTCCTTGTTGGGGCACAGGTGTGTTCATTACTGACTGAAAAATGATTACAGATCTACAGGTGGTAGTGATTATCTCAGCTCTGACTATCTGAGAAGACCTGGAAAACATGGACTGTTGGTGTTGCTTGAGGCCCGGGTTTAGCCACCCCTGGTCTAGAATGTGGGTATGCACAAATTTAAAAGGATGATCAATACACCAGGCATTCACCAGGTTTATTTTAGTAAATAGTGCCAATATTGGAAGTAATCTCAGTAAAACAGGACCATTTCTTGGATCTGTTGTAAAGTTGTTTCAGTGTATAGCCAGTTAACATTTTAGAAAATGCTGCCTTTGGTCAGAAGATATATATTTTAAATAAATTTCAGAATGTGTAGTTATTTGCATTAAAAAAAATAGATTACTATAAATTTTAGACTTTTTTATAACTATTGTTTAGTAAATTAATCTTAGATAATTGCAATAATGGTAGTACATGTAGTACTTTATCATTTATAAAATCAACGAAATAACAATACTCTTCTTAGATCTATTAAGATCACTGTGCTCTCATTCATATATCTTCTATATAATAGCTGTCATATGAACATGCCACTATGGAATAAACACATTCCCAACATACAGGAGGGCTGACCTCAGTTTTGACAATCTGATCCCAGGTTGAGGTTTAGAGACACGGTTAAAGTGGTGATATATCACATCAGCTGTTTTCATCTTCTGAACTTGCTGATAGCATTCCTTGTTTAATGTAGGCCTTTATATTCCCAGCTACAGAGAAAACAAATGGCCAATGGTTTCCTAGCTTTATTCATTTATATATTTAAATTAAAGCACACCAATATAAAATTGCTTTGTTCCTAGCTAAACTTCTGTTTGTGATGATAATAAAAAACAAGTCTAGCTATAATCACCATAGTGTAAATGGATTTAACAGTATAAATTAATTTACTCACAATCAGATTATCTGGCTGAATTACTTGTTTTCTAAATTGAAACTTGCAATGTCACAATGATAAATCTTTTAGATTGTTCTGTTTTTCTCTACTAATGCCTTCATAAGATGCTGTAATTTCCATTTGCTAGATAGTTGCATGCTTCAGCTTCATGTATTTCCTGCACAGTCGTTTACTTAATAAAGTGAAGCTATGCTGCTTGCTACTCAGAAATTTCCCACAGTGCATCGCTAGGCGATACAATGAATTTTCTAAATATTGTTTAGTAAGATTGATAATAGGAATGTTAAAAAAAAAAATCTTCAAGGCTGCTCATCACAGTTCATAGAACACACTCTGATATCAAAATTAAAAGCTGTAAATCTACTATACATGAACAAATACTGAACACTATTATGTGGCATAATAAAAAAAAAGTAAACTGTAAAAAATAAACTTGTTATAAGATTAGAAATATTTGGAACGTGTTTAAATTATTGATGCTGTATAGATATTAATAGTAGTAGTAGTAGTAGTAGTAGTAGTAGTAGTAGTATTAGTAGTAGATTCATGTGTCTATGGGGAAATGCCAAAACAGAACATATCTCCTAAACCACCACCTCCCACCTAAAAATGTTCTAACACCCCTGGTTATATATGTGCATCCTAACATATAGTGACATTGAGTTTTAGTACTACATCATGGATGAATGGTCAGACTTTACTTAACTGCACTATTAATGAGTCTGCTTTTACAGCAAGCAGTAAAACTAAGCACAGTGGCCAACACAGACACTGCACTTACAGCAATGTTAATTATCACAAAACGTTATTAGAATATTGGGGTACGATTTGCAAATTTTCGATGTGCTCGCTCCATCCATCACATAAGTATCCTATTGACATAAATTTTGAATAATAATTGTTGAAAAGGCTCATTTCATTTTAACTCAGACAAAGCCCTCTATATTGTCGGCCTTTCACTTTCTACATATTGCTCCGTTTTAAGCATTTCTCTTGTAGAGAAATAGTTGACATGTTTTTCACAACGTAAAAAACATGAGATGCATTATTCTATCACTTATCCTGACGATGCATATACTACTATAAGGCAAAGCATGGCCATGTGTTTGTGGCCATGCTAATCCTTATAGTAGTGTAAGCGACAGCCTGACAAGTGATAAAATGCTACAATGTAATGTGTCCTTAATAAAATAAAACATTTCCCCCAATAAACATTACAACAATACATTACCTACAAATACATTGTTAAACATGTTTAAAATAAAGTGTTTATGATGTCATATTTTCTATAAAAGAATGTCTAGTGACAGAACGGTCATTAGTAGCATCACCCCAGAATTGGAAGAAGGAGGACGTCGTATCAAGTGCCAGAAGAGGCCGAAGACCATCTTAAAGCACCGGACCACCCTCTTCAAGCAAGCTGACAAGCATTTCCATTCTACATTACAAGAAGAACTTCAAAGACAGAAGAAACTCCAAGCAAATCATCCCAAGACAGATGACTGCTAAACGGTAAGTCGACACTTTACTTTATTATTTTATTACACATTTTCTAATCACACTACACATTTTAACATTTTTAAACGGTGGCCACCATTATAGTCTACATAAACAGTAAGAGACACTTTTGTTACATTTTAGACATGTTTAACAATGCCGCCGCTGCTGAAGACAGTGGCGCTCGGCTGCGGTGCAGGTTTCTTTAGTGTGACGCTGGCGTGACCTCAGGTCATGTCACTGTCTTCCAAGCAGAGAGGGAGCACCACTGCAGAGGACAGCAGAGAGGAAGCGCTGGCCAGGAGTACAGCAGAATGAAGAAGTTAAGGTAAGTGAAGGAGGATGATTATTGGGAGATATGAGTGGCATTATAGGGAAACATGAGGGAGTTATTGAGAGACATGAGGGGAGTCATGATGGGGATTATTGGGAGACATAAGGGGGAGCTATAATGCGGAGGACTATTGGGAGACATGAGGGGGATTTTAATGGAGACATGAGAGGGAGTCATCATGAAGGGGATTATTGGGAGACATGAGGGGGAGACAGGAGAGGAATTATTGGGAGTCATGAGGGGGATTATTAGGAGATATGAGGGGGATTTTTGGGAGACATGAGGGGGAGTCATGAGGGGGATTATTAGGAGACATGAGGCGGATTATTGGGAGACATGAGGTGGAGCCATCATGAGGAGGACTTTTGGGAGACATGAGGGGGATTATTGGGAGACATGAGGGGAGTCAAAAGGGGAATTATTGGGACATGACGGGGATTATTGGGAGAGATGAGGGGGAGTCATGAGGGGGATTTTAAGGGAGACATGAGTGGGAGTCATCATGAAGGGCATTATTGGGAGACATGAGGGGGAGTCATGAGGGGGAATATTAGGATACGTGAGGGGGATTATTGGGAGTCATGAGGGGGATTATTGGAAGCTGGGGAGACATGAGGGGAATTATCGGAAGCTGGGGAGACATGAGGGGGATTATTGGAAACTGGGGAGATATGAGGGGGATTATGTTGAGGCTAAGGGGAGACATGAGGGGGTTATTAGAATCCGGGACACAACACATGGAGTATGTATTGAAAGGCCTGGGTGACGATTTCTGTGGACACTGACATCATGGCTCTTGTGTACCAGTTCTTTTCATGGGTTGCCGTGATTGCTGATGTCGTTTGGCCATCACTTCCTGATACTGATGGGCTTCCGATCGGCAGTTGTGATGCGGACATGCTCGCATGCGGAATTAATTGGCAACAGCATGGTAAGTATTAACTTTTTACGTCTGGGCTTCCTTTGTATTGTGGTTACAAATATGTTTTCTGCTCTTTATTGCACAAAGAGGGGCTCTAGTGACTGAAATTTACTTAGATGAAAGGAAGGGGCAGGTGCCAGGGCCTGGGCTCTTTACTCTTAGAGTTCTGACACAGGGGTGGGCAGTCCTGTAATTGGTGGGCTGGGAGCAGGGACAATCTACTGCGCATGTCTGTAGATCCCCCATGGCTCACATACTCAGTGTGACTTACTGGGTATTGGCTGGCTAGAGGTTAGTTTGGATGCGCTTGGACTCCTGACAAGATGGTTTGACTATGTCCCTAGTTGTTTGACCATGCTCCCAGTGAGTTGACAACGCCCACTTTTGTGCCGTGCCGCCACTTTGCGACAGCACAACAATACCTATTACATACCAAGAAAGGAGGGTCGCACCAAGGTGAGATAGGACACCAAGGGGATAGCTAAATTCTTACCCCCTCTACCCAAAAACAAGTTGTGACACCCCCATATTTACCAGGGGGGGGCCTATTTTTGGTATTCAAATATATCTTTGAATTGCTTACTGCACACAGATACTGTCCAGCTTTACTATTACACAGTTATTTAGACTTGGGATAGGAAACATCATCTCTCAACTCTAATACTGTTTGCAACAGATGAAATATGACTCCCCTGCAATCAACATGGTTTAGCCCAGGAGTAACTTTCCTCTCTTAAGTCTGAATCAGAATCAGAGAGTTAAGGTAGCTGTAGCTGTAAAGAGGCAGAAGTCAGCAAAGATCCGTAAGAACTAGCAAAGTGTCATGGGAGTTCCCTTGCTGCTTAGCTACGTATTTTTGTGAATCCACGCTTACTTATTTCCAACTTATCTGTGAATCAGCCCCTATAACTTTACAATCATTAATTTTATAACTTCTTATTAGTTCTGCTAATATAATAAACATATAGGACCGGATTCACATCAACAAATTTTTTTACTTACGTGCCTAGATATCCGTGCCAAAATACTACGCATGCGTAGTAACTAATTAATGCTATTTATGTTGCATTTCGTTATGTAGATTGTATACATGCGTCCTTTAAAGACTGCATGTACGCAATAAACGTAACGAAACGCTACGTAGATAGCGTAAAATAGTTACTACACATTCGTAGAATCTCAGCACGGATATCTAGGCACGTAAGTAAAAAAAATTGTTGTTGTTAATCTGGTCCATAAAGTGCAAAAGATAAATAGATTAAAAACACTCTCTCACCACTGATGTTGATTTAACTCTTATATGTAAAAAGCCAATAAGAATCATTACAACAGTATTGTCTATAAATGCTATTACTTTGCCCCTTTGAAGTCTGAATCTGGCACAATTGGATGGACATTGCTTCTGAGCATGCACAGTACAAAATTCCTTCGACATATGCTACACAAGCTGGTGTATTCTTACCTCTGAATTAGCCCCATAATGTGCATAGATATTCATAATGTACACAGTATATGGGTTCTGTTCGCCGCTATGAAAGACAGATTTTCGAAATACAGACAGCCGACAGAAAATTAGAAAGTTTTTATAATGAATGGGTAAGTATGCCGAAATCATTTTCAAGATTTAGGATTAGGCTGCAGGGAGGGGATGGAGCGTAGAAAGGGAGTTTTAGGGTTAGGCTACAGGGAGGGGATCCAGCATAGAAGGGAAGTCTTAGGGTTACGTTGCAGAGAGGTGATGGAGCATAGAAGGGGAGTTTTAGGTTAGACTGCAGGGAGGGGATCCAGCATAGAAGGGGAGGGTTAGGGTCAGGCTTTGGGGAAGGAAGGATTAGGGTTAGGGTAATGGAAGGGGAGGGTTAGCGTGAGGATTAGGATAACAGTTGGGGTTGAAAAAAAAAGTACTAGTCAGCTCCAGGGATTCCTTTAGGAAATTTTCGATTCCATCACTCCGCTGCGGCAAGAACAATCGCTGGCAGTCGGACATCGTAAATGCATTGTAGAAAATGTCTTTTTCTGAGAAGAGCCTTTTCAGCAGCAAACCACACCCGTATGTATACCTGTATATGTTGTGTGTATCACTTATGTTACAGCTGTAAGTTTATGCATTATCCTTTAACTCCAATATTTGTGTTATTATTATTTAAGCACACATATGGAAAGTCCTATCTATCCTGAAGTGACTTTACCCTTTGCTTTCAAAATGGCAACCAACACTCCCATGAGTTTTATAAACATGTCCTGCACCATTGTCAAGTCAAGTTGAGAAAAGAAACTGATGACACAAGAGAAATAACTGAGTTCTTAATAAACAATGATGAGAAAATAGATATTCTTGATGTGTATTGTTGACCACAGAACAATAGATCAAATCATTTTAAAGGTAACATATTTTTTTTTAAATGCATCTTATCTTGCAATTTCTTTAGCTATAGTTGTGATGAAGATTGAAGAAAGGGGCACAGGTTTAAAAAAAAAGCCTTATAATACAATATCCAAAAATGCAGTTGAGCTGGTATGAAGCTGACACTAGAGAAATGTAGTAAGGATTAATAGATTCCATTCTGAGTCCTATGGGGATTTGCTTAATGTTGACAATTAAATTTAAATTGAGTTTCTAGACGAGTGGGTTGATTCAGTCCAATTTTGCTGATACAGTATGGACTATGTGAATTGAAGTGATTAAACTTGTAGAGCTATTTAACCGCAGTAGTGACAGGCTTACAACATATATATATATAATTGTTGCTCACCTTTATGGTGCTTTTCAGGAGAGATTGAATAAGTAATAGTGTAATAGTTTAGCTGTATATAAAAATGTTTCTCTCTCCCTTCTTCTCCTTCTTTCTTTATAGAAAATTGAACTTTAGAAATGGATGGTAACATGAAAAGTATTGTAGGATGGAGGGCAAATTATAAAAAGTATAAATGAAAAAATATGGACTTAATCCAGAGAACTGATTTTCTTTAGCTGAAAACCCTAAGCAAAAGATATGGCTGCCTCCTACTGCTACTTGGCCAGGCACTTGGGACCGCTGAAGTAGTAATTATTGATTGATTTTTATTTTGAATTTTGGGTCTGATTTGTGTGTGTGTGTGTGTGTGTGTGAGTGTGTGTGTGTGTGTGTGTGTGTGT
>WWET01005206.1:30271-47008 GCA_011038615.1 Limnodynastes dumerilii
GATTTCAAAATAATAAAAATTCTACATTAAGGAATTGCTTTGGTTATTGGCTGTAACAAGTCCTGTTCTGATATTTTTTTTTTTTATAGATGGTTTATAAGTTACTTTTTTCACACAGTTAAATAGTAGTTTTATATTGAAGGAACAGATCTAATGGTAATAGCAGTATACAATGCATTAGTAGAGCACATTACACAATGTACAGAGCCTGTGTCAGTGCATAAGCACTGTTGTATTTTTTGTGACCCATTCACCCTTCCCACCTGCTTTCCTAATGCAGCACAGGCCAGGACCATCTTCCTCCATGTCAGTCCAGATCACATGGCCGCTAAGCCACGCCCTTTCGCTGCACCCGCTAAGCCACGCCCCTTTTTGGTTTTCACATATTTTTTTTTTCTTTCTCATTTTTCAATATTTTTTTTTTTCATTTTTCAATCTGGGGGGTTTCTGGTCAACCAGAAACCCCCCTGGGTGCGCCACTGATACGCTACGCACACCAGCGTAGGTCTGGATCAGGCCCAATGTGAATAGATTAACAAGCCTCCCTGTGGTAACCAGCAGATAAAAGTCTGCACTATAAACTATCAAATGGGTGTCATCAAATAAGGCAAGGCTTACTATTAAGTGGTCTGTCAGCTGTTGAATATAAAAACGTGTTGCAAACTGCTCCCAAAAGGTAGAAGACTCTGGTCAACACCAGGTTAACAGACGCACGTCTCCCCGAAGGCAGAGGACTCCGGTCTCAGCACCAGGTTGGCGGGCACACGTATCCCAGACGATTGACTCCTCCCCTGTTAGGTCCACACAATGATTCCTTCTGCTGGTACAGTGATTCCTTACTCCATATAAAGTGTAGCATGCAGCGATATGAGGATTAGAAAGTGTAAAAGTATGCCTTCTTAAGAAGGAAAATACACACAGAGATCAATTCCCCATGCCCTCCCAAGCTCATTTAAATCCCTCCCCCACCCACTATTTTTTAAAAAAGTCATGAGGCTGCCATGGCACAGCTCTTGCCTCTTAAATAACTATGTGCGGTCTTTAAAGAGTTTCATCCCACCCACCATTCAGGTAAAGAGACCCACTGCAAGCCGCTCTGTAGTTACACACCGGTAGCAGGGAGCACACGCCCCCCCTGCACTCCCAGCTGTTGGTAGTAAACCTGGACACTTATGTGTCCAGCTTGCTACCTTAACTTTTAATACTAGGTCTATGGCTGTACCCCTCATTTAAATGGCTATCCTCACCTGTATTACGCAAATGACTTGCGTAAGTCCACTGTCGGACGTAGGTGAGGATCTGGGCCATTGAGAGTATGTGAAGTTGAGTAAGTAAAAGCTGTTTTTAAAGTCAAGGGTGACCCAACTAAATACTTGCAGAGGTATATGCAAATATAATGCATGAAAAATTAGGTTTATATAATTTATTGCCATTATTTTACCAGAATTTTACAGGAAACGTAAAAATTCCTAATTCATTATCCAACCACTGTTCAGCTTGGTTTATACATTTGAGTAAGACAACAGAGACCAGATAAAACATAATGGGCCTGATTTAGATCTATAATTAAGCATGGAGGAGGGGAGTGCACGGCCCTGGCACTACCATCCTTCTTACGGACGTCTGGGCAATTAAGTGTCCAGAACCCTACCTTAACTTAACTGCACGGATCCTTGCGGAACTGCCTCTCCCTAACCCCCGACACTTCATTAGTATGGCGAACCCCACCTGTATAGTGGGGTTTATCCATGCATATATTAAATGCCGAAACCTTTCATGGACGTTCGCATGCACACAATGCGCCGATGTTACATGTGAAGGGGACGCAAATGACTTGCGTAAGTCCCCTTCGGTCCCTATTTATGAATAAGGTCCAGTGTTTGTAAGCAGTAGCAAAAGTGAACTTTACTAACCCCAGTATATCTGCCTCCACTCAGGGCCGGACTGGCCATCTGGCATTTCTGTCAAATGCCAGATGGGCCGATGGGTGGCAGGGCCGGTCACAGCACTGCTAAAGCCAAGAGTTTTAAAGTGCTGCGGCTGCGGAGAATAGGAGATAGAGTGATAGGCATCTGCACAGGAACGGACTGTCCTTAAGCTGGATGCTAAATTAAGCTTTTAAATAAAATAAAAAAAAATGCTTACTTTAGCATTCAGCTATAGCACAGGCTGTTCCTGTGCTGTGCAGGGGCCGCGGAGCTGATAAAGTCTCACGAGATTAATGACATCATCAATCTCGTGAGACATTTCAGGGCTGCGAATGAACTCCGTGGGAGCTGCTGCACGAGAGCCTGGAGGACAGCCAGGAGGTGAGGATTCAGCAGGGGTTGGTGAGTTCTATATTAAATGTACTGTATGTGGTGTACTTATCGGAGCCCCTATGCTGGACAAGTCAGATGGTGTGCAATATTTGGATTAACAGGAGCCTTTTCTTATTGTTGGAATTGTTTGAAGGTCTGCCCCTCCTGGTCCTTATTTCTTATATTGATGCACCTTGAACTGTTTATTTACATTGAAAGAGGTGGCGTTCTTAGGAAGAAGGGGGAGGCTGGGAGAGGCAGTGTCCGTACGGACATTGCACAGAGACACAAGGTAGCTCTATGGCACTCGTAAGTGCAATAAAGTACCTAAAAACGTGGGGGGCGGGTTAGGAGCAGGACAGGTGAGTTAGGTGCGGGTTCGTCCGCACCTAACTCACTCTTAGGTGTAAATACAGCCCACTGCCTGCAAAACTGTAATAGATATATATGAATGAAAATAATGTATAGAATCTGTATTAATGGTGGTGTTGTTTTTTAATTAAATATTATGGTTTTATGCAATTTCCAATCAGTGTGCAACAAAATATTTAACTTGAGCTCTACAGCAGGTGGGCCTGTGAGCTTTAAATGCCAGGGCTGATTTTTAGTCCCAGTCCGGCCCTGCTTGGAGCCACTACTATTATAAAGAGGACGATATTCTTGCTGATTTGCTTGTTAATAACTATTCCTGCCTTATTACTGTACTTGAACTAATGCTCTATAACTCTGTACACAGTTAATAAACAATACAATCACCAAAGTTTATGCACAAGGAATCCCTGTTACTTCTAAACTTTAGAAAATAAAAATGCCTTAAGCATACCTCTACTGAGAACTGCTTCTATATTCTATTGATTTTTGTTGTTCCAGTCTATAACTTATTAAACAGGTAATGCGCTTTCATAAAATGAACTGTCTATCTTCTTCCCTTTTGATGCAAGAGCTGTGCAGGCCTGGAGATAAATGCAACATTATGATGATCTGTAAAATGATTGCACTACAGCACCACTGGAAAACTTTTATTCAGTAGATTAGGAAATTGATATTTTCAGTTTTCAAATTTATCTGCCCTGGATTTAATTAAGGAAAAATGACTGAATCTCAAGGTGTGCTTTATATTATTGCTATCCACATGGGAAATAATTGAAAGGAACTTTGCTAACTCCTTTTGATAGTAAATGTTTTGACCCTTGCTAACAGAGATGAGCAGTCTGGATTGAGTTAGATTCGACAGCACCGATTTTGGGGCTCTGTGTTGAAACAAGAACCGGGACTCGGTTTCGCATGCTAAATTCGGAACTCAAATCAAGGCAAATCGCCATTTTCTTGGAAATGTCAGATCTCATACGTCTTGGATGCCAGATAAGTCTTTCTCTTGTTATTTGGTAGCCATTTCAGATAAGAGAGATAATGAGAAGGGTTGTTAGCTATAACTGTGCTGTATCAAGTATGTATTGTGTGAATATGCTTGACCTGCTCTGTCTTTTGTAAATTAATATTCCTTAAAAGGCTTCTTTGTTTTTTCAAAAGTTATAAAGCAGCAACTGTAGTAGCTGCAGTCAATTGTGTTTGGAGGTGGTACTGTACAGGGTACGAGGCATATAATCATTATGGGCCAGATCCAGAACTACATCCGTCTTCCATAGACGGACGTAGTTCAATGAACAATAGCTACTGCGCATGTGTAGTAGCTATTGTACGTAATCTGCGTATCGTTTCGATACGTAGATTACGTATGAGCAACCTTTTAATCCAAGCTTTTGTTCTACTTTATTGCACCATACTGTGTTTTTCTATTCACAGACAATTTAAAGCTTTATTGTGTACACTTATTTCTCAATAGGTCTAATCGGGAGTTTTAGAGTACATACAAACCAGTGGAAAGTATAACCTTGGCAAGACCATATTACATTTCCAAGGGAAATTATTATTCTTATTTTTAATGCAAGCTGGGAAATTGCTTTTGATTATTATACACAAATACTGAACATCTTTTAGTTTAAAATGTAATTTAGATTTGGGCTAGGAATATTTTCCACTTGGCTCAGGTGTATGTTTCCACTTGGCTTGTGTTTACTCTCACAGCACAGAAAGATGGGAGCTGCATCAGTCTCACTTTTCTTCACTGCGAGCTTGGCAGCTTTGTTCACTGAATTTACTAATACTCCTCCAGTAAGAACCCGCAATGATCTGCAAGGTCATCGCAGGACTTCTCATTCATGCAAAGCACATGCGCAGTTCCTCTCATTCGGGAGTTTGAAATTTTCAAGCTGCCACATGAGAAACACTGAGCATGTGCAGTATATTCACCTGCAGCAGGAAAAGTGAGTTTGAACCATTTCTCTTATTTTAATTTTTTTACTTATTTTTGTTTTTAAAGTGTTTTATTTATTTAATTAATTAATCTGACCTGTTTATGTATTACAATGGTCTCCCCAGACATACCCCCTTTCTTCCCCCTAACAACTGCTATTAGGGGGAGCAAAAGATGGGTATATGGACACATGGCTGGAATACTTACCCATAATGACATCGGGCCGGATCCAGAACTACGTCCGTCTTCCATAAACGGACGTAATTCAATAAACAGTAGCTACTGCGCATGCGTAGTAGCTATTGTACGTAATCTGCGTATCGTTATAATCCTGCTGTTGTCTTTCTGCAGGGCCTTCAATTCTCTAAGTTCCCACTTAGAGAGGTTACCACATTTAAGGGATCTGGACTCTGAGGCTAGACATATTTTTTTAAATTCATTAAGAGTATTTTTATAAAAAGTTTGTATAGCCAAACTCCTTTGATTCAAAGGGGAAAAAAAAACAGATTTCTATTTAAATGGTGTAGTAGCAGTGGTGCGGTAAGAGGATAGATTAACATCAAAGTTTGGAACATTATTGAGATCTGTCACAGTGCTCTCAGTGTTATCAGAGTTTAGGGATTCAAAAATACGCAGGCATTACTGTTCATCCTTGTCTAAAATTATACACTCCAGTTCAGGATTATATTTTTTAACTTTTCGCAAGTGGAAAAATTTCTTCCGGCATAGGGTCCTTACATATCGATTCAGCTCCATAAATAAATCGAATACATTTGGGCCGGTGTCAGGAGAAAAAGTTAGACCCTTGCTTAAAAGTGATCTCCGTGCTGGAGTAAGCTCTGATAACACTGAGAGCACTGTGACAGATCTCAATAATGTTCCAAACTTTGATGTTAATCTATCCTCTTACCGCACCACTGCTACTACACCATTTAAATAGAAATCTGTTTTTTTTTCCCCTTTGAATCAAAGGAGTTTGGCTATACAAACTTTTTATAAAAATACTCTTAATGAATTTAAAAAAATATGTCTAGCCTCAGAGTCCAGATCCCTTAAATGTGGTAACCTCTCTAAGTGGGAACTTAGAGAATTGAAGGCCCTGCAGAAAGACAACAGCAGGATTATAACGATACGCAGATTACGTACAATAGCTACTACGCATGCGCAGTAGCTACTGTTTATTGAATTACGTCCGTTTATGGAAGACGGACGTAGTTCTGGATCCGGCCCGATGTCATTATGGGTAAGTATTCCAGCCATGTGTCCATATACCCATCTTTTGCTCCCCCTAATAGCAGTTGTTAGGGGGAAGAAAGGGGGTATGTCTGGGGAGACCATTGTAATACATAAACAGGTCAGATTAATTAATTAAATAAATAAAACACTTTAAAAACAAAAATAAGTAAAAAAATTAAAATAAGAGAAATGGTTCAAACTCACTTTTCCTGCTGCAGGTGAATATACTGCACATGCTCAGTGTTTCTCATGTGGCAGCTTGAAAATTTCAAACTCCCGAATGAGAGGAACTGCGCATGTGCTTTGCATGAATGAGAAGTCCTGCGATGACCTTGCAGATCATTGCGGGTTCTTACTGGAGGAGTATTAGTAAATTCAGTGAACAAAGCTGCCAAGCTCGCAGTGAAGAAAAGTGAGACTGATGCAGCTCCCATCTTTCTGTGCTGTGAGAGTAAACACAAGCCAAGTGGAAACATACACCTGAGCCAAGTGGAAAATATTCCTAGCCCAAATCTAAATTACATTTTAAACTAAAAGATGTTCAGTATTTGTGTATAATAATCAAAAGCAATTTCCCAGCTTGCATTAAAAATAAGAATAATAATTTCCCTTGGAAATGTAATATGGTCTTGCCAAGGTTATACTTTCCACTGGTTTGTATGTACTCTAAAACTCCCGATTAGACCTATTGAGAAATAAGTGTACACAATAAAGCTTTAAATTGTCTGTGAATAGAAAAACACAGTATGGTGCAATAAAGTAGAACAAAAGCTTGGATTAAAAGGTTGCTCAATTTAAGTTATTCCCAAAGTTTGTTTTCATTACAACATGTGCAAATGAATTAGATGCATACCTGGAATGCAGTGTAGTAAAGTCTGCCATCATCGCAACAGAGTTTCCAAATTCTTATTGAATTAATTTGCAATATGTATACTAAATAACTCATACAAGTAACAGCACCGTCCACACTTACACCAAACTCTCTCTTTCTTTCTTTCTCTCTCTCTTTCTCTCTCTCTGTAAGCCATTCTGCTCCTCACCTTTATACGTATGTGCAGTAGCGTCCACTCCATTGCATCACTACTGCAGATACGCATGGGTTTGGAGCAGATCTGACCGAGTTCCCTACTCCCTCCCTTCCTTCACTGTACCCACTGCCATCTACACCCAGCCCCCTGCTGGGCCCAGCAACCTCCCACCCCCCATCTAACATTAAACATAGAGCATGCTACAGCCCTTAAGAAGATAATAAACCTTTAATATTAGTCTTAACAAAATTAAATTTACACCGTGTGTCCCCCTCAACCCAAAAACACCCCCAGCCCACCAGGAGGACGTAACATGGCTGATTTCACTGCCAGAGCACAGATGAAATTCTGCGTGAGAAAAGTCGGCCATCTTGCTTCTCTAATAAAAAACCTGAGTACACCCAGGGCTGTCAGTTGACATATGCAGCACTATGAAATTCCATATCTTTATAATTTTTCCAAAATTGTAAAGAAAAATAATAATTTTCCCAAAAATCTCACCCCCAAAGGCACTCCCCCGAAACATTATATTTCTAACAAAAAACAGCTAGTATAAAGACTAGCAGGGTATACAATGAGATCTGCCTTACACCATGCGTGCGTAAGTGGCCTGACGTTCTCAGATCTGGATGCGGCCCAATATGGTTACTTGCGACAAATAGAATATTCCTGCAACTCTTCTATGCCCAGTAACATATTATTATATGCAGGATTTAATATTTATGATATTGTTTGAGGAAAAGTGTTACCCTGAATAAAATATAACACAACAAGACAATGTATATCAGATGGTCATATTTATTACAATAAATCATTGTCATGTCAATAACAAAACAAAGAATGAATCCTGTGGATTTTTTCCACAAAAGACACTTCTACTACTAAAATGTAAACATACTGTACATTCATTTTCCATTACAATATTAACAACATTGGGCTGGATCCAGACTTAGTTACTCCTGGGCTAAACCATGTTGATTTCAGGGGTAGTCAAGGTAATTGTATTCTTTGCATGCAGGGATATATCGTTGAATTGCTTACTGCACACAGATACTGACCAGCTTTATTGTCACACTGTTATTTAGACTTGGGATAGGAAACATCACCTCTCAACTCTAATACTGTTTGCAACAGATGAAACATGACTCCCCTGCAATCAACATGGTTTAGCCCAGGAGTAACTAAGTTCAAGCACTTAACTAGGTCTGGATCAGGCCCTTGCTTTTTTAATTTATTTGTGCACACCTCTCAACTCTAATACTGTTTGCAACAGATGAAACATGACTCCCCTGCAATCAACATGGTTTAGCCCAGGAGTAACTAAGTTCAAGCACTTAACTAGGTCTGGATCAGGCCCTTGCTTTTTTAATTTATTTGTGCAAGGTTGATACGCTATTATTTTTTTCTAAACATGAATTGGGTCTCATTTAAAATCCTTATGTGATAGTATCATGCAATTTAGTACAAAAAAACAGACAAAAAAGAAGAATACCAAAGCGCTAAGCCTATTAATTGGCTTTGTATGGAATTCACCAGTTTGGAAAAAACCTTAAATTACCGAGCAGTGGTAAAATAATCAGATTTGAATCAACAATAATTCAGCTAAACAACCATAAAACACAAAACACAACAATAACAATAAAATTGTGCACAGCTGTAATATCTTGATTAAATAGAGCACAGATAGATGTGATGGGCAGAGTAAGCCATATAAACTATGTAGGCTCCAAGAATATATGGGAAGCAGAGTAGTAGGGATATCCTAAAGGCTGTCTGTAGCCTAATATAATTGCAGTCAATGGCCCCGTTGTTGGTAGTAACGAGCTATACCGAAACTTGGATGGCTCAGTTCAGATACCACATAAGTGGTTAGGGGTGATGTCTCTCCCAGCCAAAGGTTAATGAACTGCTGGATAAGGTAATCCCATAAACAGTCTCTCCTTAGGCCCCGTTAAATGCTGTATTGGAAGCCCGTATGCTGCTTAGGGTGGTAAAAACGGCAATACTCACTGCCCTTAGAGTGTAATGCGGTCCAGGGAATAGGATAAATCCTCCGTGGGTAAAAGCAGCAAGGAACGGATCGGAAGCCACCTGCTGTTCACATACCCCATGGACCGAAGACCGTTGGTGCTCAGGTAGTTTGTAGTGTACAGCTGGTACTCTGCACGTGCAGTTAAAAACTCCCGCTTACGCGTTTCGTCCCATGCCGGGACTTTATCAAAGCAATTGATCATGTTCCATGGTGTGCGTCTGTCTTTATATATAGTATCCACAGGTGTCCCAGGCAGACAATAATCAGTATGGGGCAGCATTCTTATTGTTTCTTTTGCATGAATATTCATTCAAAGTTGTAACAATTAAGCTGTGCTTCCTGGGAATAATGGGAGACTATACAAAAAGCAAAACATTTTTTAACATTCAAATTAAAACTAAACCTACTGCTCGGTAAAAGTAGTTAAAGAGACCCGTGTCCAATAACTTGTAATTATCCCATATGGCATATAACCCCAGGAAAAATATTCTTAAGCAATACATTACTGTTACATTAATATTATTAATGGATGAAATATTATATCCAAAGCAGTGCAAATATAAAATCTTACAAAACATTTGGAGAAAAGAGTTATTAGAAAATATATAATTTTTAAATAAATACATTAAAAGAACAGGAACAAAAGAGGGGAACAATCCCTATACATATTTACTATTTCTCTCCATACATACAGATTTTACAATTCATTGTATGTAATCAGTGCATATTGTTAAATGAAAATTAATATATACTAACTCAAAAATAATCTGATAACCTAGCACAATATCCAGATAAAGTTCATATTCATAATTAGTATACTGTGGTTTTAATGAAATTATTAAATCAATATAATAAATGATGAGTGAATAAAATGATACTTATTCATAATAATAGATAAAATAATAGTAAGTATTAGAATGAAAGGAACAAAAATAGAATGTATATATATACATGAAGATAAAAATAATTAATAAAAGATAACGATGAAAATTTGCGAAATAACGATTAAAGAATAATAAATAAATAACAAAAATAAAAATGAAGAATAAATAAATATAAAATAATAATTAAATAGAAAAAAAAGAATGAAAAATGAATAAATGAAGAAATAAAAATGAAAAAATAAATAATAAATAAATAATGAACATAAAATAATAATAAGAAGAAACTAAAAATAAAAGTAAAAATAGATTTATATGAACATAAAAATGGGAGTGGTAATAATCGAAAATGGATAAAAGACACTAATCAATAAAGAATAGTAAATGAATAAAGGAAGTAAACAACAACCTTTTTTTGCCTAAAAAAGACCAGAGGGTTGTTCAATCATTAGTAACCGGTGTCTCTAAATTCTACCATGTCATTGAGACCCTCTGGAACCAACGTCTGCAATTTGAAGGTCCAGAAGGCCTCTCTCTGGCAGAGTCTGTTATATCTGTTACCCCCCCTGTCCATCTCAGTAATGTGTTCTACTCCACAAAAACCACTATGATATGCACATATATGAACTTTAAAGATTGTGTAGATCAGTGTTATTTGATTTTGGTGAACCACAATACCTCTTTTACTGGTTAAGGGTGTGGCAGTTTGTGGCAGTTTCCTTAGGCACAAACCTGAAGAAGGGTACAAATAATATCCCCCCTCCCCTTTTCGCTGGATCTAAAATTTCTAGATATGAGTCTGCTACACCATAGTCATTTTTGTCAATGCTTTATTTACATATACAAAAAGATATAAAGTTTCCTGCAGGGAAGTGGCTGTTTTCATATGTATTTCCTCCATTACTGTATCACCCGATAACGGGGTATTACAATCTATAATTCATGTTGTCAGTACTATAGGTTATAGATAGGGTATAAAACTTTCCACTGCTATGGTATATTCATATTTAATGGGATAGCTGAAACACAGGACCTTTTGTATGTGTGTCCAGAGACTTTGTTTATCTGGCAATGGCAAAATTATACATTACTGTAAATTTGTTTATTTAAAGCTATACTAACCCTAGGCCCTGTTTACCCTCTATTTACTTTGAGATTTATATTTATTCCAAGCATGTTTAAACTGTTCTACTGTGTTAGCTAAAACCACCTCAGATGGGAGGCTATTCCACTTATCTATCACCCTTTCAGTGAAGTCATTTTTTCACACATGTCCTCTGAATATACCTCCCTCCAGTTTATATTCATGCCCTCGTGTTCTATTACACCTCTTCCTCTGAAAAATGCCACCCTCCTATAGCCGGTCACAACCCTTGATATATTTAAAAGCTGCCATCATATCCCCCTTCTCCCTTCTCTGCTCCAAGCTATACATGTCTAGTTCCTCTAGCCTTTCTTGGTATGCTTTGTGACACATGCCTTTGACCATGTATGTATCTATGTATGTATTTATTTTAAGGATCATGGACCGGATCCATATCTAAGTGGAAAAACCATATGTATGGTATGTTTCATCGTACGTAAGGGCTTAATCAGTCAACTTCAGGGCCAGGGAAGGCATGTCATGGCAGACTCAACTGATATGTTTAAGAAAGGATTAGTGTATCCAGGGTTATGTATGACCATTACCTATAGTGAATGATAGTAGTGGTTCTAGGGAGAAATAGGACGGCCATCTTGAGTCAGTAGTGATTTTTCCAGATTGAAACATATTGGAAGTTGCTTCATCTGGATCAGTTTCAATTATAAAATAGAGATCACAGGAGATCCATAATACGTTAAACATGATGGACTGGTTTATTTTTTCATCCTTATCAGCTATGTTACTATGACTTACATACACTGTGTATGTAAGTCGGCTGTCTTTTTTAAGTTTTATCCGGCCCCATATTATTAATTGCTATTTAGGGAAATCGTTTTTCCAAACTAAGGATCCTTAATGGCTAACTGAGATCTATGTTCACTATTTATTTTTCCTAAATCGTAAATTATTTCTTGAAGTACAATAAAAAAATATAAACATATATAAAGAATGCATTTCTCTATTTTCCATGTGTAATGCATCACTTACTCCATGGTGGTCAACCATTCCTGACCTATATCACTAACCCAGCCTCACTAAAAATTACCTTTGTGTCTATGTTACACTAACCCTATGCACTATAGACCGGATTCAGACTTCTGATGCTTTGTGCTCGGAACTTTGAATGCAGTGTCTGAGTGGATGCCTTTTGTTTTCAGTCTTCCATGCGGGTGAACGGAGCTTTCCTTGCGGAGAAACAATTAATCACCTCTATCTTAAAAGTTCTGTCCCATGCACACTTAAAATGAGGATGACTATATAGTATGGAGGACTATTAGCATGCTCTCACTCTGCTTTCTGCATACTACCTTTCCTCCCACATAGCAGAAATACTTTCTGCTTCCAGCAACGTCCTGACCCACTGTCGGAAATGCTCCTTGTATGGAACTTTGGATCCAGAGGATCCGAATCTGACCTGCGACTATGGCGCTTTCACATGTGCTCTGGTAAAATAAAAAACTGGTGTTTTCTAATCTTAGTGATCTAGATCCATCACCCATTTTTGTGCTATTGTGCTTTCTGTATTATGTGGTGTTGATTAGGATGCTTTCTGTATTATATAGAAGATTCTTTGTATTTAAGTTTGGTTTGAGCTTTCTGTATTGTATGATGTCTACTAAAATGCTATCTGAATTGTCTATAGCCCCATAGAAGGCTCTCTTTATTGTGGTGATCACTAGGATGCTCTCTCTATTATATATACATCATTAGAATACTATTTATTCTGTATTAATGATTATTTTAAGCTGCTTGTGCAAGTGTGAACCAGTCTGAATTTGAGTCAATAAGACTCCAGTAAGAATAATCAGTGTTATGTTAACTGGATTTAAAGCTAAAATACCATCTACCAGATTACCTAGTGGAACTTCCTGTAGCTCAGGAACTTCCTGGAGAACCCGGAGGGAAGCCATGGATTGCTGCAAGGGGCAGGGCTTAATGATGTGATTTATGCAAATCATGTCATTAAGCCCCACCCCCTGTCAATCATTCATTCAATCATTCATGTAATCTCTAGTGTTACATGGGATGAATGCCCATCCCTAGATTACAATTGTAATTGATAGCTGGTTGGAGCCTGCGGGAGCTTTGCCGGCTCTCCCAGGATACCAGGAGAACTGCCCAAATTTTGGGAGTCTCTCGGATATTCTGGAAGAGTCAGCAACCCTGCTGTAGCTGAATTCAGCTAAACAATAATGTAACCAATATAGCTAGAAATAACTGTGAGCTAACCTTGTCTATTGCTATTTCACTATTTGACTATACCAATAATATATACTTTAAATAATAATTCATACAAATTCTATATATGAATATAAGCTACACACGGACATGTCAAAAACATAGTATTAAACAAAAGCTAGCAGATATTTAGTTGAGAAGGTGTTCTGTCCTGTACTTTCACTGTAAGGGATAAAGTATAACATATGGTGTTCATTTACTTTTTCATTCTAGGAGTAATATAGTAGGCACAATAAATTTTACTTTGAGTTTTCTGACACTATGTTCTTGGGTTAAGCACTATGCCTTGTCAGTTGTTACAAGGCCCTAGCTGTTACAGAGCAGAGTATTGATGAATACTGGAAAATTGAGCCTTTAATAATGTATAAAGCATTAAACATGCAAACATTATACTGCAGTAGAAAGTTATATGTTTTCTCTGCTGTAACGGCTTTATTTGCAAAACATACTTGTCAAGTCCTGTGCAGAGAATAATACTGTAATACTGTTTCTAATCATTCTTGTTAATGGCACTGTCTTATTTTTACTGTAAACAACTATAAGTCTTCTCTTGGAGCATCCAAATCATGCTTCATTGTTTTAACATTTGCGTAAGTAGATATTTAAAGTGACATTAGTTTTAGATAACAAGTTATTGTTAGGGTCACTAAACAGTAGCCTTACCTTTAAGTCAATAAAAAACAAATACAAATATGAAATCACTTATACATTGTAAGATGTTGTTACAAAACAAAATAATACTCTGTCAATAAGAGTAATCCTCTGACTATAATTATTATTACTAGTTCTAGTAGCAGTAGTAATAAAGAACTAAACTGTAAACTACAAATTGGGTTTTGGGGGAAGTTTCAATGAGTTATTGACATTGGCCCAGATCCTGAGCTACGTACGCTAGCGATTTTACTCTAGCCGCTGACGTAAAATCACCTATTAGTAATTACTGCGCATGCGCACATCAGATGTTACGCCAAGTAACTTTGAATGTAGGTACCATCAGCGTAAATACGAACAAAGGGGCGTGTCATCCATATGACACTCGTAGTTATGTTTAGTAGGCGGAGGGAGACATACGGTATGGGCCGGGTTAGGCCGTTACATATGTGAATCCATTACATACGTCAGTACTTACGCTTTGAAAAGTTAAAGTAGGGTTTGGGAAGCGTAAAACAGCCAAGGCAAGGGGAGTGCACAGAAAATACGCCAGCGTAAATAAGCTCCGCGATGAAACGTAACAAGCACTTAGGTCTGGATCCAGCCCTTAGGCTCTGGAAATCTGTATCCGGTTCAGGTGAGTGTAGCAGGATGCGGCTGCTAGTCTGAGCTGCCAAATTTCAAATATGATACAACCGTTAGCTGAACAGCAGCTATATTATTGTTTGAATGATTTGTAAATAGATATTTGCTATTGGAAATGAGAATATCCGTTTCCAATAGCTACAGACTGTGGCAGTGTAGCGGGTGTAAAGTTAGGGTTAAGCCAAGGCTGCAGGGTATAGAGGGTTAGGTATTGGCTGCGGGAAGGGCTGGTACGATGCAGTCCACGGGGGATGTGACACACACCATCACTAGGCTGTAGAGGTGCTCATCCCCTTGCTCCCCGCTGCAGTGCATACCTGAAAGGAGGTTCCTGCTATCAGCCTCTGCTGCAGTTACACAGAGCAGATAATAGTAAACCTCCTTTTTAGCTTACCCTCCCTTTCTACATCACTCTGTTCAATTTAGATTCACCATACCCTTTCAATGTAAACTGTTCTTTCAGAGTAGCAATTTGTTATTGAATCCCTTTTTTGGGGGGGAACGATTGCTCTTAACCCTCTGGAATTGCCCCTTGGGAATATTGGACAACCATAGATGTGATGGTTGCTGGTTGTGGGAATATAAGAACTGACTTCTGTTGGTGTGATATAATTATTTGTGTGTAGTCAGGTCTCTTTAATATAGATAGTTAAATCTAAAAAGCTCACTTGGCCATCAGTAATATCATAGTTTAAAATGATTCCCTCCTCATTTCTCCGAGCCTTTCCATATCAATTGCAATAATGTAGTAAAAGTAATTAAAGTATTAGGACCTTTTCAATGCTTTATAAATACATTATATATTTATTTGCTTCATTATATAAAGAGCTTGTTTTTATGTTGCCAAGTGTGTAAAATAAGAACTGATGGCTGCCCAGATATTTATTGATAGCATATCCATAGAGAGTATAATCATGATTTAGACTCAAATTGGAATAGGCTGCTAATTAAATCCACCAGCAAGTCTTTAATTATGGTAATTGAGCAGCATAAGAGTCAGCCCATTCAGATCACAATCATCTGAGCTTTGAGAAAGGAACGCCAGACATCTTAAAATGCTGTTACCAGTAAAACTTTCCTGTGTTTTCGACACTTCAACTACCAGCTTCCCAGGATTTTGCTGTGCGTGTGACCCACCACGGATGTGCACAGCATAACTTGGTATAGGGATCATTACTCTTAATTATATGTATGTTCTTGTATGTTATGTTTTTTATCATGTGTATAATACATTGATGATTCCTTATATATTGCTTCTATCTCCTTTTATTTCTAAGAAAAACTGTAATTAAAGTGGAGAGAGGAGTATTAAGGACATACATAAAAAGGACAACCTAATGTGGCTGCTTTTATATGAATTATATTTTTATACTGTGTATAATTATTATAAACACTTTATAAATTTGTCACTTGTTTTTCAGACCCATTAATTCATATTAATTTACATGATATTTATAAGTAAATTTGCAATATAAAGTAAGGTGTCTCTAATTATTGGAACAGCACTTCCCTTTTTGTCATTTGTAATATTGTATTGAGTGCCTTTGGGAGATTGTGGATTCTCAAGAGACAAGAGAGGGTTGATGCAGATTATTAGCACAGATCTCAGGACCACCTTATTTGACATAATGGGGAATACTGGGGAGGCTGGTGACACATGAATGGGGAATACTGGGAGCTGTAGATACATGAATTGGAAATACTGGGGATCTGGAATGGAGATTAATGGGGAGCAGGAGACACATGAATGGGGAATAATAGGAGCAGAAAAGCCATGAATGGGGAATATCGGGAGGCTTGAGATATATGAATGGAGAATATTTGGAGGCTGGTGACACATAAATGGGGAATATTAGAGATACATGAATGGGAAATATAGGGAGACAATAGACACATGAGGGGAAATATAAGGAGGGTGGAGAAACATGAGGGAAAATATTGAGACTGGAGACACATAATGGCATAATTAGGAGATTGTAGACACACATGGGGGAAATATTGGAAGGCTGGATACACACAAGCGGCAGAGATTGGATGGATATATATACTGTACACATGCACAAACTGCATAACAGTAAGCGCTCATAGGCTGTGCTTCTTTTGTATTGTGGTTACAAATGTTTTTATCACAAACCGCGGCAGACGCCGCACTTACCTGTGTCCTGGTTCCCTGTCTGTACCATTCTCCCGGCGCACGGGTCCTCGCAGCCGTCGGAGACTGTCACTGAAACAGTGACAGCCTCAGGCATACTCACCAGTCTGGACGCG
>WWET01005206.1:48132-60944 GCA_011038615.1 Limnodynastes dumerilii
TTTGCTTTATCCCAGTGCACGTCCAATCCCCTTGGTTCCCCTGCACCTCCAGATTCATAGACTATTGTTTTGTTCATTTCCTGTATGCACCCGTCTTTCATTAAACCAGCTCACTTCCAATTCAAGCCATCTCAGTCGTATTCATCTCTGATACCCGGGACAGATCCCAAACACCCCTTGAACGTGACAGTTTTCTGTTTTTTATGACACAACTGCATTGTGTATGTATGGTATAGTGGTCATTAGGATGATGTTTGTAGGGTATGACTGTCACTAAGATATATAGTCTGCATTATGTGGCAGTTTTTAGGAATTGTATAGTGGAGACTAGGAGCCTCTCTGTATTGTATAGTAGGGACTTTGATTTGCCTTTTTAATGTGGTTACAATATTGTGTCTTATGACGCTTACATGGATACTATACAATATAATGTTACATTGTTAAACAGGTGGGTTCAAGTTTTTAAAGTTTGCAGGGGGACACCAAACACCCTAACACTGTCCCTGGCTGTGGGTAAGAAAGGTTAGTTTGGGTTAGGCTGCGGGGCATAGAGGCTTAGGGTTAGGGCTGAAGCGGAGGTAAATTGCGTCCCTATCTACATGGATGGCCAAACGCCTTCTCAAGTAGAATATGGACAAAACAGAAATTATTGTTTTTCCTCTCCCTATGATTTCCTCCACCCACTCCATCACCATAACCTCCCCTCAAGTTCGCTGCCTAGGTGTCATCATTTACTCCTCACTTTCCTTTATACCACACACCTGTGCCCTCTCTCATTCTTGTCGCTTCCACCTATCAACATTGCACACATCTGTCCCTTCCTTACCAATGAAGATACTAAAACCCTCATCCACTCTCTAGTCATATCATGCCTCAACTACTGTAACCTCCTCCTCGTAGGTCTCCCGCTCACCCGTCTTGCCCCCCCTTAGATCTATACTCATGGCTGCTTCCAGGCTCATCTTCCTCTCATGCTGCTTTACCTCAGCCTTTCCTTTATGTCAAACCCTCTACTGGCTTCCTGTCTGATTCAGACCTCTCTTTAAACTCCTTACCCTCACCTTTAAGGCTATCTATTCATCCACTGCTCCCTACGTCAATTCCCTCATCAACATGCACACCCCTTCTCGCCCTCCCCATTCTGCTAACCAGTGCTGTCTGACCTCTTTACTGATCACCACATCTCACACCCGCATCCATGACTTTTCCTGTGCTGCACCTCTGCACTGGAACGACCTCCCTTCTTCAGTCAGACTCTCCCCCACATTGCAGATCTTTAAGCGTTCACTCAAAACACACCTTTTTAGGCTAGCCTTCTTCTCCTCCACTTAACATCCTCACTGCATCCTACATCTACCCCTTATTTTCCTTCCTTCCTCCTCTCTTCCGCTCATACCAGCAGTTCACTTCCTTCCACCTCCTTATGTCTTCTGTAAGTTCATCCCTCCCACTTAGTGTGTTAGCTCATGTAAGCAGGGCCCTCCATCCTAGTGTTGTTCCCTCCTCCACCACTTCCCCCATCACTTTGTACCCTCCTGTCCCCCTCTGCTACCCTTTTACTCTATCCCCTCCTGGTGGCTCCCTCTAAACCTCTCACTGCACTCTATCTCCCGCTCCTTGATCTTCCAAGCTTGCCTTTTGTTCTGTGCTTGCTTCACTTTATTGTATTTTTGTGATATTTTTATTTTTATATTGTATTTTAATATGTACTATGCTGTCCATCCCTGCCCTGTATGTCTGTACTGTATTTTGTATGGCGCTGCGGACACCTTGTGGTGCATAATAATAATAATAATAATATGGTTAGGCTGCGGGAAAGGGAGATTTAGGGTTAAGGGTTGGGTTAACTAAAACACATACCTTTTGGCGAAAGACTCTTCATGACTACAGGAGTCACATCTTCCCTCTACAATGCAGACTGCCTGCAACTGCTTTAGTACAATAGTTTTTCAAAATTAAGACCATCATAACAGCGAATGACACTTGAGCAAAGCAAACTAGAAACTGGTGGCCTTGAGGGTGCTCCGACTCGGTGCAGAAGAGAGAAGTGCTTGTAAATACAGGAGTATTTAGCAGTGGAATGGTTTACTCTGCTGGCCGCAGATAGTATTGCAGAAGAAGTAGTGATGGTGGGGTTTGATTCGCTGCTGAGAATGGCTCTTTTATGACAGTAACATTGTTAACAACGCCAGAGAGACAGAGGGCCTGATCCTGAGCTACGGCGGCCGTCGCTAGTACGGCGGCCGTAGCTCTAATGCGCATGCGCCGGGCAGATGTTGCCCGGTGTTACTATGGAAAGCGTCCCTACGCTCACGTTACTGCTGGTGGGCGGGGAGAGGTAAGTAAATCAGGCTGGGGGGGCGTGCTAAGAGGCCATACGCTCCTGTGTGACACGATGTTACGCTGAGCGCTACAGCGCTCAGTGTAACATCGTAGCTCTGGATCAGGCCCAGAATCACCTAATCCTTACCCTAACCTTCCCTTCGCTTGCAGCCTTACCCTAACCTTCCCCTTCTCCAATCAATCCCCTACCCGCAGCCAAACCCTAAGTCTCTTGTTCTGCCATCCATTCCCTCCCACAGCCTAACCCTAAGTCTCCCCTTCTCTTCTCTTATCCATCCCCTTCCCGCAGCCTAACCCTAAGTCTCCACTTCTAAGCTCCATCTGTTCCCCACAGCCTAACCCTAAGACTTCCCTTCTGCCATCCATCCTCTCCCCACAGCCGAACCCTAACACTACCCTGCTCAACTACATCCCCTCGCCACAGCCGAAGTGCACACACCTGACTGGAACCATTGGATATGTCATGTGCTGCAGCGGGTCTGCGGCGTGACTTTTGTGTCACACAGACAACAATTAGCTGTCGACTCTGACTTTTTGAAAGTGCCATTTTCGGAGCTGCACATGGAACCCGTGATGATATTACGCAAGCACAAGTAGAAGAATTGTGAGTCTGTGAATTGCTTGTGAGGAGGAGAGGTAATACATGGAGATGCTGCAATAGATGATGAAGGCTGAAATGATCTTGGAGTATACAAGGTTCACAATAGTAGAATGAGCTGTGATGATGTTCGCTAAAGCAGGTTTGATCAGTCATAGATCAGTGATAGATCATTCTCTCCTGTCTGATATAGACTGCTGATTATATTCACAAACTCTATATATAAATAACTAACGGGACCCCAGTGCCACACAAGCACATGATCTATCACTGTGGGACACAAAAGCAACAGTATAACCTTTCTGTGTCATCATTTCTTCCGGACCTTCATTGACTATTGTGAATTTATTTCATGACTGGGTACCCTTTCAATAGCCACCCACCACCACACAACATACCATTCCCACACAAAAAAAATCCAGACACTCATATAGCACTTTTCATAGAGGTGGCGCTATTCTCTCATCCTGCCTTCTCCTACTATGAAACACAAATACTTGTTGTACTGGCACAGATGAGACTGTAACAGAGGATTAAATAGTGTGCCATACCTTCTTATGTACTTAACTTCATAGGTTTACTTAAATCATTAACATCAACAGATGTAAAGTCACACTGATAAATCTAACATGATGAACTTAAACTTGAACTTATAAAAGGAAGACTGCTTTATAGAAATATAGTATATAATTTATTACATACAAGACAAGAGAAAAATTATAGCTATAATTATTAGCTTTGTTGCATCATATATATCCCCATATATTTATGTACAAACCACATTTCAACAGCACCAGTTAGTATAATCTTTTTAATCTGATCTGAGCATTTACTGAATTTTGATACAAAGAAATATCAAACTCTTACTGTTTAGCTCTAGTGTTAAATATTATTTTCCACTTATAACATTATTTCTCTTTTCTGGTTTGAACTTGAAGCCATGCTTCATCAGGAATATAGGACAGACATATTTACAGATAAGAGTGGGTTAGGTGCAGCCAACTCACCTGTCCATTCTCTTAACCCGTTCCCGTTTTTATGGCAATTAAGAGTGCCATAGGGCATCCTGAAGTAACCCTATGGCACTTCTACCATAAATCCTCCTCGAGGCTACCTTGGCAGCTTTCTTTTACTTAAACTACTATGTTCGGTCTTTAAAGACCACACGTAGTCAATCTCCATACCAAAATGGAACATAGATTGCGTAAACGACATACTATGCATGCGTAGTAGGTCATTTCCTAATGGACCGCACTTAAGAAGCCACAGCTTCTTAAGCGTGAATCTCGTCCATAATTAGGATAACATATTGCTCTAAATGTGGTTAGAAATTCTGTAGCCTGTCTTGTGAAAACATCCTATGAATAGCAGTTACGCTTCAACCAAATTAAATGTTCCTTCAAGATGTTTTTCCTCCAGCTATTTTGGAGGGTACTTTTTAAATGTAAAAATGGAGAAACATCCACCTTGTTTTAAAATGTGGACATGCAAATAGAGAATCCCCCAATATATAAAACTAATTATAGAAATTCTATAAAATTTTTATTCCATTTTAGAGTAAATTTTCAGTAGTAACTATTTTAATTTAAAAAGGAAGCAAACTCTTGTGCTGTATCTTCAGTGCCTTCTAAATAAAGATTTTGTCTATACAGTATGACGAACATAGAGGACCAGGTCCATCCTGAAATCACTCCCCCTCAAATGCAGGTCTTCAAAGGCCCTTATGTTTGGGTTAGTGTAGCTCGGGGTGAAGGGGGTTCCTGTGGCCACTCCCCTCTTTTGTAAATAATAAGTGCATTCAAAAAGGAAATAGTTATGTGTCAAAATATATTCATTGGATTTAATAATGAATTCTCTGTGTTTAACTTCAAAATCTGGAGACTGACTCACACATATTCTGGACTACCTCTAGACCTTTCACATGTGGTATATCACTATAAAAAGATTCAAAACGAATATTAACAATGAATAGTGTATTTCCTATTAAATATGAAGTAATAAATTTAATAAATGTGTAGAGTCCTGTACATAAGACTTTACTTTTTAATAAATGGCTGCAAAAATAAATTTGTGTAGTGTGAAAGCTGTCAGGTCAAAGATCCATTTCACAAAATAATTGGCCAACCAGGCAGATTTATGGAATTTTTATGGAATTTTGGAAGGTGAAATTAAATGGTTGTAACAAATAGAAAGTTATATTAATCTTTTATAGTGATCAGATTGTGCTTTATCTAACAAAAAAAATAAGTACTATTAGATACAATGTAGTTGGATTGGAAGATAAGTATTGAATAAGTATTGAATAATTGCCATAAAGCTTATTATTACAATAGTTTTTTTCCTTTAAATCCTTTAAAGTTTTTCTTTCAAATTTCCTAAAATTAGAGGAATATTTTCCTTTTTCATATTCTTTTTCTGTCCCACAAATTATAGTAGGTCTTTTAAAACCATTTTTTGTAAGTTGATAAAAAACATTTAATACATGTGCTTTATACTGATGTAGGAAAAACATCTGCAGAATCGCACATGCTCATTTGACTACAGGCTATTCAAGGATGCACTTCCGTGCATCCTATAGCCCACTCTGAATAGCACGTAGGGTGCTGTTCAGAGTAGTATGCGGATGTGCACATCCGACTTGTTAAAAATTAGTCGGAGCCTTAATGACCTTTTTTTTTTGTTTTTGTTTTCAAAGTTAAAAAAACCCCGTTCCCCCGCCTGCCCCGTCACCGCAACCTATGTTTAAAAAATAAATAAATAAAGTTCCGGCCAACAGGGCATACTGCCACTACAGGCACAAGCATGCCCATGAATGACAAGGCATTCTAGCGCTTGTAGAACTACTATCAGCAGCATGCCCTGTCCTAAATCAATACACATGGGCATTTATTTGAAAAAAACATACAGTGCCCGCTCCCTAAAAAAAATGCAAAGCTCTACGTGCCCCCACAAAAAAAAAAAAAAAGTGGTTAAGGTCTGTTTCCACTGATTGTTGGGACTTCACTACTTCCTCCATTCTTCGTGCCACCTGATTAGTGCGCAAGCCCAGTGAGTCAACGTCTGATCAGGGAGAGTGCAAGGCGTCTTGTACATCAGCGTGGATAGAGGAGCAAAGTTCCCTCATCTCAGTGATTAGAAAAATAAATAAGTAAGTAAAAATAAGTAAAGTAAATAAGTAAAACATCACCACATATGCCGTTACATACATAAAATAGATAACCAAATATGCCCCCTCCAAAAATTAAATGCCCAAAAGATGTCCCTAATATGGTCTGAAAATAATAAAAAAAAAAATACTTACCTGGTCTGATGGGGGTCCTGTCTTGTAAGCTTTTAATCCAGGGGAGACTCTTGGCAAAAAAAAAAACCTTAAGAGACAACGCTAACTTTCCTGCACCGCAGGACATCCCGACGCTATTGACAGGTTTACTGTCATTGGGGTATATTTATACCCTTTGGGCACTGCCACAAGTATCGAGAGAACAAGAATTCATGCTTTTTCCGCATCCAGCGGACTGGTGTGCACGGAATATTTAAATGAGAAATCCTGGCACACCCCCTTTTGCAGTCGGAATCAGATGCTGGCGGATACCATAAACTCCGCCAGCAATCCAACTTCCTTCCGCATTTAGCACATGTGCAGTTCCTTAAAAAAGCATTGCATCCGTGTGAAATTCTCTGAATCAGGTCCATTATCTTTATTTAGCACTACCTGGAGTTTATTATCTTTAGATTTATTCAATTTCTTATTAGCAAAATATTTCTTCAGTCACATATTCTAGACAACTCAACTCCTTTGCTTCTGCTTCTTAGGTGCGGATATTTGAGAAATGACCTACTACACATGCGTTTTAGGTCATTTACGCAATCTACGTACCAGTTAGGTACATAGATTGCCTCTGTTTAAAGACTGCACAGAGTAGTTTAGTAAGAAAAAGGTGATGTAATGCCACCTCATAGAGTGATTAGGTAGAAGTGAGGTGGGTGGGATTTAGATTATCCGGGGAGGCGGGGGGAGGTGGGGAGAGGCATTGTCCGTGCGTAGTTTCCTTGGGCACTCGTAATTGCCATTAGGTACCTAAAAAAAGGGGGAGGGGTGCGGATTCGGAGCAGGACGAGTGAGTTGGGTGCGGATCTGTCCGCACCTAACTCACTCATAGTTGTGAATCTAGTACAATAGGCCTCATTGACACCAAAGAAGCTCTGCTACCCTGCATGCGTGGTAGGGGGTTTATGCCTACTTAGGTACCACTAAAAAGGGGAGCAGGTTCTGGGGCTAGACAGGTGAGTTAAGAGTGGATCTGGCTGCATCTAACTCCCTCTTAATTGAGAATCAGGTCCAATGTGATGGATATCTTCTTAGATGAAAGCCTAAAAATAACACTTGTTTTATTGTTGTTTTAGTGGGGGTTTATTTCTTCCTCCCCCCTTTCCCCTGAAGCTCCAATATGTGTGAATCCCCCCCTGAAATCTAAAAAAAATATACCTGTGTGGGTTTTTTGGGTAGTAGATTGTGACAATTCACCTTCATTGATTCCATCTCTTTCAGTTCTTGCATGTGAGCCTTGAAAATGTTCCCTCACAAGCTAAATTTTTACTGACTTTCCTAACTTGCTTACTACTTGCTACTTGCTACTTACTAACATACTATCTTGATATTCAGTCAGGAATCAGAGAATAAGAACATTTATCTAACTACTTATTCCATTTGGATAAAATATCAGGGTCATCACTAAGATATAAGGGGCCGTATTCACAGATCTTAAAAGTACACAATTATACACACGCACATAGCAAGACAACACCCACCAACACCCATGACACTCCCCTCTCACGGCCATGCAATCGTAGACATACGACTCCATAAACTACTGTTCTTTACATGTGTACTTATGTGCGTATATGTCTTCCATGCGTGCGATTCTTTATAACAACGCCCTCAAGCGTTCATTTAAATGCCTCCCCCCACCCACTTTCATTGAAATTTCCAAGTACGTATTTCAACCCCACCCATCCATACGTATGTCCCCAAGTGCGATTCAAATGTCTGTGCCTAAAGCACATATGTGCAGATATTCTACGTAACTAACGTAAATAAAGTTACTACGCATGCGCAGTTAAAACGTACCAAAAAATACGAAAGCAACTCCACGTCAAAACGGATCTAAGAATACAGTCCAAGGTTTTAAAAAAGGTTTAAAAGTGGCCATTCCAGATGCCATTTCTAGTACACAACAGTAGTAAAAAAAAAGAATAAGGACTAAAAGCCACATTATGGGATATAATAGAGCAATAGTGTTACACGCTGCAGAGGTAAACAAACCAGCATTTGAGGTTCCTCTGCCTGGGTTCAATGTGCCTCGTTTCGCCCAGCTGCTAGTTAATCAATTAAGGTTTGCCTTATCTCTGCAGCTGATTGGAGGAGTGGACTTTAAATAGCCTAAGCCCAGGAAGCCTCTTTAGCGCCATTTATTTAATTTTGTTACAAAAAACTATTACATTATTAAATATAACGGGGCAGTATGTGTGTTTGTTATCTAATGGGGCACTATTTTTCATATTACTGTATCGGGGCACTATTACATTATTCTATATAAATGGGCACTATTTAATTATTCTATCTAATGGGGCACTATGTGGATTACATTTATTACGGGTACTATGTGGATTTTATTTATTATGGCCACTATGTGGATTTTATTTATTATAGGCACTATGGGGATTTCATTTATTATGGGGTACTTTGTGTATTGCATCTATAAGGGGCACCATGGGCTTGATCCAGACCTACGCTACTAATATGCCCTTGTGCATAGCGTTTTTACGCCAGCGTACTTACGAAGCACTCCCCTAGGCACTCCCCTCTGTCGTCCGTATTTATGCAGTCTTACGCCAACCAAACCCTACCCTAACTTTTCTGAGCATTACCGCTGGCGTCCTTAGTCTGCATGTGTAGTTAGCACGCCCATACTGTATGATTAATATGCCTTACCCCGCCTCCGGAGCGTAATTATGGGTGTCGTATGGCTGGCACGCCTCTTCGTTCTTAGTTACGCTGTGGACCTTAGTCTCGTAAGTACGTTCAGATTTTCAGGTCATAACATCTGCAGCACGCATTCGCAGAACATGGTAAACAGCGTTTTTACGTACGCCGAGCGTAAAAACGCAAACAGGCATAGATCTGGATCAGAACCAATGTGTATTATTTAAAGTATTGGGCCTCTATATGATTTTTTACAGATTTGGCGACCATAATGTATGTGGCGGCATGTCCTTAACCCATGGCCCTTAACCCATGCCCTGCAATACATGGGCATGCTGTTCCTTATAGTACTATATGCAGAAGCATGCTAAGGGTTAAGTGCATGCCGTGGCTGTGATTTTTTTTTAAGATTACATTTTTTTTTCATTTTTAATAATAAAGTTTTTTTTTATTTTTTTTACAGTTTAAAAGTGGGGTTTTTTCTAAGTGGATGTCGATTTGAATATCGATACTCACACCTACCTCTTTTTATTCCGCCAAATTGTAGGCGACTTTACAGAGATTTTACAAATCGCAGTATAACAAATATAGTGATTTGTGTGTTCTGCCTTTTCTAAATCGTCATGGCGACGATACGCTTGAAAAAATTAAGGTAGGGTTTGGCAAATGTAAATTATGTACGAGAGAGGAGAGTGCCTAGAGCAGTGCATAGTACTTACAATAGCATAAATACACTACGCTAACAAACATAAAAATAACTTAGAACAGAAAATAGTGGGGTATGAGGGCACAACTCTAAAGTTAAAGCAGCCACGTACACAATGGAGTCCACCAAACTCCAGAAAAGGACAATAAGGAAAAGTGTAGTGTAGGGCGCTACACTACACTTTTCCTTATTGTAAAAATAACTTAGGTCTGGATCCACCCCAATGTCTATATTAAGTTTTCTGTCTCAGAACTCAACCTAGTCCCTTTTTCAGAAGTGTTATTTTTTTCTTGGGGCTGATTCAGAGATGCACTTACACCTATTTTTAGGTGCAAGCGTACAGCTCGGCTATACCATTTTTCAAAGTAAGTGGTGTTTATTAATTTAAAAATGTTTGCATGAAGGGAAAATATATTACTTTTACACATACAACTAAAATACTGCATAGCTTTATGTTTAGTCTATAAAATAGAGTTGAGCTAAGAGATTTCACCTCCTAATTTTAATTCTGGTTTTACAATTGAAATCTGCCTCCCCTTGCATTTCAACAGAAATTTGCCTCCCCTTGCAATTCAACATGGTATTGCTCAGGTCTACACTTGCACCTAAAAAAAGGTGGAAATGCAACTCTGAATCAGCCCCCTCGTCATCCCCTAGATAGAGAGTTCACTTGTCTTTCCGCGGCACATGCCAAACTGTCTAGACTGAAATATTTGTTTACTTCTGGCACCCTAATTCCGAGAATTATAGAGGCAAAAATTGAAACAATATGTATCTCGGATCATGCCTTGGTGTGGCTTCACCTAGCGACTAATATTGATGTCGGAGGTATTAAGCAGTGGTGGTTTCTTGCTCATGTTAGTAATTCCCTAGCGTTTAGACAGATGATTGTTGATAAGTGGGAGGCCTATGCCAGCGATAATGCTGCTCATACTTCAGACCCTTTATTATTTTGTCAAACCGCGATAAGTGATAGATATATATCACAAGGTAAATATTTGTTTTATAAATTTGGTAACAAAATGGGATGTTTGCTTTCTAACCCATTGAAAGATAGGAGAAACATAGTATCATTAGTAGTCTTTGTAAGGAACAGTGCTTTTTTTGTCATAGAACGCACAGGAACGTAGTTCCGTCACCTTTTCTCAACGGATTCTCCAAGTTTTAAAAGTTTTAAATGTTTCAGCTGCAAAGTCATTAAAACGGTGCATGCGGGCTGCTTGTGTGTCAAATCCAATGCATGCGTACGTAGTCCGTGCTGGTTGTGATGACACTGCTCGGATTTTGGTGCTGCTTGGCTTGTGATTGGTCGTGAGGTTGCACGTGAGCTGATGTGATTTAATACCTACACTTCATTCTGTATTTGACACTATATGAACCCAGCACAAGATACCTACTGTAGGTATTTTAATCTAGATAGAATATATTGATAGAATATATAGATCCCAATTTTATAGGTAAATATTGATATGCACTTGAAATATTTAGAGTTGCACTTTGTATAATTAAAGTTGCACCCGATAATTGTTTTGAGGTTTTTTTCACTAGTAGAATGATGTATTAGATTTAGATAGAATATATTGTTTGTGGTAGTTTTTAGATCCAGATAGGATATGTTGTTTGATGCAAAAGAAGGCAGGCTAATATGGACAGTATTGCATGCCGAGAGTTATACTTAGATTGGAGGTAGATTTTCCTACTAACGTTTCATAGATAGTACAGACTGTATGCATCCCTGAACAGTTTCAAGGTGAACTTAGAGAATTAATTATGTCGTGATAACGATTTATTGTCATCGCTTTTCCCTTTAAATTACAGACTTCTTTACAAACTATGGATCCCTTTGTATGACGGAGTGTGTGTACCATCGGATAAAATATAAATGATTTGACATTGAATAAATATTATCTCCCCTACTCAGAATACACAATTAACATTTTTAAACCTTTAGAAGGAGATAAAAGTGAAATATTGAAAATGATTTTAACATGAATGATTCCTCCAATAAGAGGATCGGAGCCTGGAATGATGCAAATCAGCTGTTAAAAAAAGAGGGAGCCTGTCCCGGTAACTATTCCTTGAAAAAGTTCAGCGACATTGACATTGCGGTTTGCACCCTTTTCCCCCTTTCCGTTATTCAGAAAAAGGGTCCATTTTTTTCTATCTGATAACTGGCTAAGTGTTTTTCATCTTGGGGGATAGGTTTATTTCCAGAGCAATGATGTCGGGGTTTGTGATCCCCCTTACCCGGGGTTATTAAGGGATTCCCTAGAAATAAGTACACCATTGAACAATGAATTTAATTTGTTTTATTCAACAGTTTTATTATATGTTTTATTGAAATTAAAGAGTTTTTTATCTGAGGAACCAGGAACCCCTGTTTTGCATACGTATTAAGGAAAATACGGTGTAAATTTGTAAAGACACTCATAAAGGCATAATAATCAAGATGAAGGAGGGGTTTGTGAATACAGGTGTGTGGAGGTTGCTGGGCAGACTTTGTTGCACTATGAAGTTTCTTTCCTCTTTAGCAGATCCTCCTTAAGGAAGTTGAAAACTCCTGGAAAAAAGCATAAGAACACAGAAAGAGTAAAGACCAGACTTAGAGTTTTGATACAAGAAAAATAAAGTGTGAATATATATCTTACCTTTTAATTCCTCTGTGTCAAGCGTTATTACCCGAGGTTGTGCTGTCTCTTTCCCCTTTCTGAATGCTGGGAGGAGCCGTCAACCTTGAATAAAGAAGGAGAAGGTATAAAGAAAGGATAAACTAACTGTAAGAAGGAGCAGGAGGAAGGAAACAAAGAAGGATCTTCAATAAAAGAAAGAACGGAGAAGGAAGGTGGAGAAACTGCCTAGTATTTGCCCTGCTAAGAACCAAGAGAGGAGGATTGTGAGTTATAGAAGTATTAATTTCACACTTACCTGTATTTGACAGTATAACACGAGGTTGCTCTTCTCTGTTTCTCTTGAGAACTTATCCCCTATAAGGAAAAGAGAAGTGAATATTTTTGGAAAATAGGAACACGAAACAACGAAGGGCCTGATTCAGAATTAAGAAGGTGCTTAAAATAAGAGAGGAAAGTTACTCCTGGGCTAAACCATGTTGATTGCAGGGGAGTCATATTTCATCTGTTGCAAACAGTATTAGAGTTGAGTTGTGGTGTTTCCTATCCCATCCC
>WWET01005206.1:78047-95185 GCA_011038615.1 Limnodynastes dumerilii
ACCCGCAACCAGAGCGCCATATCTTGCGAGCCGAACGCAATGTTTTTCTTCCCGTCAAACTTCTTACGGAAGCGCTCATCATATATGAGCCATAAACCGGCTTGCGCGGTGGCGTGTCTGTCTTGTATCAAATAAAGATACTTCCAGACATCCACAAACTCGCTCTCTCTGCCTCGCAAGTAGCAAGTGGTAAAAACCACGAAACCTCCAAGCCAATTAACAAAGGTTTTATAGGCTTCCTCGCCTATGCCACCTTTGGCCTTCGCCGCTGCCAAGCCTTTTTTGCCGTCATTGGTAATACAAAAAAGGTCCACATATTGACCCTTACGAATACGCTCCCTAGAGGATTCGCGCACGTCCCAATCCACGTCCGAAATGTCAGTCAAAGCCGGAGGAGGGCCAGAACCTTTACGCGGAGCCACCCGACCCTTAGACCCAGGTGACTTATGCTTCTTTTTACCAGCCTGTCTCTGAAGGGTCTTTTTTAATAATTTCATGACTTTACTGGGGCGTAATTGGGACTCAGACGACCCTGCGCTAGAGCTAACTAACCCAGCAGATGACTCCTCCCCCTCTGATGATTGACACTCACCAGCATCTCCGCCCTCAATTACTCCTTCCGATATGCCAACAACAGCAGCCGCTGATTGCTGTGAGGTCCCTGGGACCTCCTTCTCTGGCGCAGAGCCGCTGATCTCCACCTGAGCTGGTTAAGCGAGACCTGGAACACAAACGGGATTAGCAACCACATCCACTGGTAAAGAAGTCGCTAGCGCACTGCCACCTGACACCACAGGAGGCGGAACGGACGCGGCCACACCCGGAGCAACTGCATTAGCCGCGCCTGGCCACATGCCTTGACCGTACTGAAAAGGAAAAGCTGGATATTGAAGTGGAAACGGCGGTGCCTGCGCTTGCACTTGAGAACCCATTTGCGTAACCCATGGCGCTTGCATGCCGTAAGGAAGGTGAGGATAAACGGGCCACTGAGAGCTAGTAAAAACAGCCTGATTGACACCCAATTGCGGTAAAGCAGAAGGCGGGGGAATGATACAGCAGGGGACACATGTTGGGATGGCGGCAGACTGTCCTGGCTGCATGCCGAAAATAGAGACCCCCCAGGGCTAGCCCCCCAAACAGAACTGCCCCTGCAGACCCTACCTCTGCCAATTGGATTGTAAGGAATACAGTCCTCGTCAGAGTGCACCTCAAGGCTGTGTGTGGGCGGACAGGAAGCCCCCGCCCCCTGACAGCACCCCTGATGTGTCCACCGCGAGCCCCTGTGCCTCTCCCCCGCCTGCTGCGCTCCCCAAATGCAGTTGCCGCAAACCCAACCTGCTCATCAACATTGGTGGCAGTGGCAGCAGGAGCAGACACCACGGAGCCGGCAGCCACATTGGTGGGAGTGGGCCCAGAGCCATATACACCAGAAACATTGGTGGCAGTGGAGGGGTTAATTGGAGGCACTGAGGCATGGGCCTGATGTAATTGATGGCCCCTGCCTCTGCTGCGAACCGCACCTCTGCCCATCTGCAGCCTAACCCCTCTTAACCCCCGCCGGAGCGCCGCAGCCGCGAGCGCCTCCGGCGGAATCCAAGATGGCAGCCTCCGTGTGCACTGCCGCCGACGTCACCCGCCGGTGACGCGCGGCAGAAGTGCCTTCCATCGCGGAATCTCCCGCTTCCCCCCGGAGCCGCAGCAGGCCGAGCGTGACCGGACTGGGCGGGACATGACGCAGACAGAAGGTAAGGAGAACGGAGAAGGGGAAACGCCAAAGGGGCAAGAGAGGGGAGACAGAAAATACGCTGGGACAGGACACAAAGGGGAGAGAAGTGAAACGGGGACAGATAATAGCAGGAGAACAGACCAACCACAGGAGAGGAGAGAAAAGAGAGTAGAGGAAAGATCAAAGGAGAGATAAGCTAGCAGAGAAAAACCAAAGGAGAGGAGAGAAGAAAGAGTAGAGAAAACCCAAGGAGAGTTCAGACAGTAGAGAAAATGGACAGAGCACAAACAGTTATTTTGTGATACTCAGCCTTCCAGAGGAAAAAAACAGGCAAGACTGAGTAACACAAAATGGAGGAAATTTATACCCCTACCCAGCAACCAAACCCACAACCCGCCCATCCCTATGCTATTGGCCAAAATACCCCACCAGGGCTAGAGAGCTTGTGAGGGGGGGTGAACAGCCCACAGCTGAGGATTTTATATGTCCTCCAGCTTAGGACAGCTCTCATCTCCATTAACTTTGGACCTGATTCAGACTTAAGAAGGAGCTTAAAATTAAGAGAGGAAGATTTCTCCATGCTGATTGCAGGAGAGTTATTTTTTATCTGTTTAAATAGTAATAGAGTTGAGAGGTGATGTTTTCCGGCCCAAGTCTAAGTAATAGTGTGATAGTAAAGCTGGTCAGTATCTGTGTGCAGTAAGCAATTCAAAGATATATTCCTGCATGCAAAGAATACAATTAACTTGACTCCCCCTGAAATCAACATGGTTTTGCCCAGGGGTAACTTTCCTCTCTTAGGGCCTGATCCAGAACTACGCTGGCTGGCGTCAAGATGCCAGCTAGCAGCAAAAGATTGGCTTAAAAGCTTGCACAGGGGCAGTGTCGGGGATAGTGAACGCCGATACGCCGTACTAAGCACAGCGCATCGGCATAGTTCTGGATCAGGCCCTTAATTTCAAGTTCCTTCTTAAGCCTGAATCAGGCCCAATGTCTCCAAACCACAATCTCCACCCCTCCATGTATCTTTATAACCCTCACTGTCTCCCCCACAGTCTTAACTTATTTGATGTCCCCCTAAAGCTTTGTTTACCCCTAGTTATAACTTTCTTTAGCACCCTTCTAGAACTCACAGAATGGAATAAAAGTTGATGATTTAAATAAAGAACTTATAATTCAAATCAATAAATAAATCTCTCTTATTATTTTATATTATAAAAGCAGGGCCAGTTCTAGGCACCCTAGTCAATTACAACCCCTCGCCCCCTCCTTCCCCATCCTCTACAGTCCTATTTAAACCATTTTGCATGCTTCCCAACTGTCCCGATTCCAGCGGGACGGTCCCACTGTCCCGTCCACCTCACAACTTGTTTTTCGTTTTTTTTTTTTTTTTTAAAAAAAGCCAATCCTGTTACTGAGAATGACAGTGACCGAACCTATGCGGTCACTGCCATTCTACAAAAGAGATTTGGTCCTACAGGGCTCCCGTAGGAGCCTTGTATTACCTGTACTTCTGCACCATGTGACTCATCAGAGAGGGAGAGACAGCTGGACAGCGCCGCGAAGGAAGACGCCAAAAGGTAAGTAATTGAAAAGAAATAATTAAGAGGCAGATATAGATGGCTGGGCATAATAAAGGGACAGATATGGATGGCTGGGCATAATAAAGGGGCAGAAATGGATGGCTGGGCATAATAAAGAGGCAATTATGGATGGCTGGGCATAATAAAGAGGCAGATATGGATGGCTGGGTATAATAAGAGGCATATATGGATGGCTGGGTATAATAAAGGGGCAGAAATGGATGGCTGGGCATAATAAAGAGGCAGATATGGATGGCTGGGCATAATAAAGGGAAGATATGGATGGCTGGGCATAATAAAGGGGCAGATATGGATGGCTGGGCATAATAAGGGGCAGATATGGATGGATGGGCATAATAAGAAGAAGATATGGATGGCTGGGCAAATTAAGGGGCAGATATAGATGGCTGGGCTTAGGAAGGGGCAGATATGGATGGCTGGGCATAATAAAAAGGGGCAGATATGGATAGCTGGGCATAATAAAAAGGGATAGATATGGATGGCTAAACATAATAAAAAGGGGCTGATAGGGATGGCAGGACAAATAATAAAGGGGCAGACATATACTAGGGGCACACATTTAATAAAGGGGCAGACATATGGATATCTGAATTAATAAAAGGGGCAGGCACTAGACCTGCCGTGGTGCAATACACACCCACTTTCCCCAGACACGCCCATTGGCAGGTACATGACACACCCCCTCTACCATGTCACCAAATTTTGTCCCTCTTTCTAATTCTCAAATGTTGGGAGGTATGATTTTGAGAAGCGGAGGGCAACAGGAGCTAAATGAAACTCCATGTGTGTGGGCGTGTTTAGTGGTGCCACTTACCTTAAGAGGTTGTCATTGGTTCATTGCAGTGGTCTGGGAGGTGCTGAGGGATCCTTGTGTTACTTAGGCCAATTTGCCAAGGATCTGCCTCTATTTCCTCCAGAACTTTTCCCGTCCTCCCTGCCCCTTTTAATTGTTTGTTGGAGATATATGTAAGGCAGAAAGCAGGTTAGTCTCCATTGATATGTGCTTGGGCTGGTTGTGGTGTGCAATGGGTAACTGTTTTGTCTTGGAAGTTTAAGGTGGTGTTGTCTGACACATCTATGCGGGTAATCTTGTGTTGCACCTAAAAGAGGTGCTGTGATATTATGATTTTGCTGAATATATTGCACAATAAGTCAAGTAGGTGTTATATATAATATACAATGATTTGATTTTTCTAATTCATGTATTGTAATTATACTCATCAGGGCTGATCCAGACCTATGGCCGTCTCACTAGTTACGGCGGCTGTATGCGTAAGAACGGCATTTTTGCAATTCTGCACATGCGCCAGGCAGATGTTGCCCGGTGTAGTTAGGGAAACCCGATCCTTAGAATCAGGCGTTCCTAACTGTTGTGTAGTTACGGCGAGGGGGTGTTCCTCGCCGTAACTACGCAACCGTTACGGAAGGAAGGCGGGGGAAGGTAAGTAAATGAGGGAGGGTTAGGGCAGTTATGACCCAGTGGCCGGTAAGCTAAGGTAGCCTTCAGCCGGCGTAACGGTGGGTAATTACGTCAGCCACAGGGGGAGTGTCGGGGGAGTGCTCCAGAGCTACGCTGGGCGTACTTACGGCCAGCGTAGCTCTGGATCAGGCCCATCTCCTTTAATCCTGTTCATAACACGACCCTTCGTATCTTTTGGCTAAGTGACCACATGATTGACATTTTCATCTCTGCTCTTTAATGTGATTTCATTGTGAGTAGCAGGCTACTGCATGTATTTGGTATGATTCCTCACATCACATGTGGGCTGTCATTCATAGGCATGCTTGCGCTTGTAGTTCTACTTGCGGCAACATGTCCTGTCGGGCCATAGTTTATTTTTTTATTTTTTTACATAGGTTGTGGCGGCTTGCAGGTGGGGGAAGGGGTACATTTTTTACTATGTTAAAAAAAAAAACCTGCGGTCGGAGCAATTAAGGCTCCGACTGTTTTTTTTTTTTCTATAAGCCTTGCGCATCTGCACACTAATCTGAAGCAGCACCCTACGTGCTATTAAGAATGGGCTATAGGATGCACAAAAGTGCATCCTTAAATAGCCCGTATTTAAATTAGCTTGCGCAATGCCGCCTCGCGCATACACGGAACTCTGAATCCGGTCCAAAGTGTTTAAGAGCCCCAATAATGCAATCAGCAATGTAGAAGGAAGGATATGATGGAAATGAGACGCTGCATAGATGAAGAGGGGCAATGAGAAAGCCCAGTCTGTGGCTAAGTGTTGTCTAACTATAACTCCTAGTATGCTCCAAAAACATATTCATAGTTGACAAAGCAAGTTGCCACTAATAGTTTTACAACACCTGGAATGTCTCAGGTAGTCTTTGAATGGATTAGATTTTTGTAATCCCACTGTAAAGCTATAAAATTAATGACACCATTTCTGCTCATAAGACTGGATGCAGACTTTTGGAAAGAGGGGTGTTTTTCAATCGCTAGGATCAGAAAAGGCTTCATTTTTGCTAAGAGCACTTGCATAAGTGACACATTTCCACGATGGATTAGGATCCTCTGGATCATAAATTCCATTCTGGGACCATTTCCAATAGAAGGAAGGAAGCGGAAAAGTAAGAGAATGGTACAGTGATGGAGAGTTAGTTTAAGGTAGGGTCCTCAGATTGTGGGGCAGATACACACTTTTTTAGGTGCAAGTGTACAGCTCGGCTAAACCATTTTTCAAAGTAAGGAGTGTTAATGAATGTTAAAATGTTTTACACATAGAACTAAAATACTGCATAGCTTTATGTTTATTCTATAAAATAGAGTTGAGCTAAGAAATTTCACCTCCTAATTTTAATTCTGGATTTACAATTTAAATCTGCCTCCCCTTGCAATTCAACATGGTATTGCTCAGGTCTACACTTGCACCTAAAAAAAGGTGGAAGTGCAACTCTGAATCAGTCCCCCATATGTCCATATGAGGGGGTGTTGTGGCTGTTCCTTGCTAAATGCAGCAGCATTGTAAGCCTGTATCCAGTCCATCGGCTAACCCACTCCTCCCACTTCTTCTTTATCTCTGTCTATAAGGGTGCTAAACATAGTTCTTTTCTTACTTCACTCTAGCTCTAAAATCATTATGTTTGCAGACTAGTTATCCTCATTATCTGGTAGTCATTTTTGGCATGGTGGGCAATTTTTTCTGATCATTAGCCATGCAAGACTAATGGAAAGTGTTCTGACTTCAGCCTTGACAAATATAAAGAGAATCAATGAAGATTTTAAACACCTTTTCAAGTTCAATAATTGTCCTCATTTAACTCTGCCAAGTAATGCAAAGTATTTAATTATAATGCATAAACAAAAAGGAGTAAAAATAAATAAAACCTGGAAACAGCAAACTGTAATTGGTTATTGGATTTCACTCAGTAGCTACAAAAACTGACTTTGTTCGACATATTTTTATTATGCAGCTGAGCTCCTAAATTTACCAGTGCAACAGATGATTAAACTTTAGTGTTCATTCTTTTTGTAATAATCTTCTAGTGTTACGTCTGAACATAATCTACTTCTTCTCCCATGACCTGTGTTCACGAGGCAATCAAGCTTAAACAGATTCAGCAGTGTTAAGCTTCAGTGCAATTTTTAGCATTCAGGGGTCTGTCCCCATCCATTTGTAAGAAGTCAGCTTGCCAGCAATTCATGTCATATGTCAGCACACTTCAGACTTGCCAGGATTGATCTGCTGTCTCAGCACTTTTATCAACACAAAACATTCAGGTTGTACAGTTCCTGACTGTCTAGTAAAATGGGAAAACAATGCAGAAATTACAACAACCTCACAGCTGAAGCTGCAAGATGACTCATGATACCATCTGTTTCCTTTGCTATTTGTTCATTTATTCTGAACATAGCTATTCATTTATCATAAATGTATTTGTTCAAATATTTTTATTACTATTTTATAAACATATTCATTTATGGTAGATATGTAAACATATAGAGGATAAATTGGCTGAAATGCAAATTAAACAGATGGTAAGAACCAGTATAAGAATTCCCCACTATAATTGATGTCAGTGGGCCAGAGTTACTAAGCTGCGGGTTTGGAAAAGTGGAAATGTTGCTTATAACAACCAATTAGATTCTAGCTCTCACTTTCCTATTATATACTAGTGAATGTCAGCTAGAATCTGATTGGTTGCTATGGCCCCATCTCCAATATTCCAAACCCGCAGCTTAGTAAATCTGGCCCAATATGTGTATATGTGTACACTAAAGCTAAGATTCTAGACACGCCCCGATCCTACGCGTTTCGTCTCTAATGTCTTCGCGTAGGGGCGGGGCGTTCATCACCAGCTGTCTCCTTCTGCTACTTTGCAATCTGCCACCAGCTACACGAGCAACAGCCGACCCCTATCACCAGGACGCTGGGATACTTTGGGAACAAGTGCCGTTTGTCTCCTCCGCTGTATCGGTAACTCTTTTATATGTGATTAAACCATTTGCTGTAGTTCCACTGTCTATGGTACGTTGCTAATTTGTAGCTTGTTTGTTTTTTAACGTGGAAGAATAAACCTATTGCACTATGAAGCGCCCCCTTTCATCTTCTTTTTCAGATTTCAACTAAGGACCGGATTTGGACTGGTTTAATTAAGGGGAGCTGCGATTATACTCCTAGTGAATATTGTCTAGTGTTTGGTCGTTTTATTTTAATTGAATTTATTTATGCACTGCCTGTAAACAATTGAGCACGCTTACCAATATTTCTTATATATATATGGAGAATAGGGCGTGCTCGATTGTGGATGGTAATTGTTAGTGGAAGTCTTTAAAGTAAAAGAGAAGTCCAGAATAATGCAACCAGATCCTCTGCTTCGGACCGCAGCTCTCCTTCAGTAAACCAGTCCAGGGTCTGGATATGAACTGCTATGGAGAGAGAGGAGGGAGAGCGCTCTATGGTGCAATAAAGTTTTTATTTTTAGAAGCAACAGGCAAAACTTAGCATACAGTTTAAAAGCAGCGTACCAGAAAAAAAGGATCACATAAATGGGATCCTGAATCAGACAATGCAATCATGCACAGAGATATACCGCTCCTACAGGCCAACGGATTAGCTCCTTTCCCAGTGTCCTGGACAGGTTGGCGTCCGATATTGTTAAGACGAGTTGGAGACGGTAATAGTGAGTATCTTCTTGGGGGTAGGAATCCTAGCCCCGTCCCTACGTGTTTCGTCGGGCAGACTTCGTCAGGGGGTTGTGCTAGGATGACGTGGGAACAGCTTTAAATACCATCCCACTAAACAATGATTGGACAGGGTTCAAGAAGGATGAACCAATTTAACCATCTACATGATTTAACAATGTTCTAGTTAAAACAACTGTTGCAAATAGGTTGCAACAAACCAAACAATTTATAAATGAGCAACTTTTAAGAGACAAGGGCTTACAGAGAATAAACTTAAATAAAGTAATACAAATAATAAAAGGAACTACATAAAATTATATAAATACATATTGAATAAAAAATAACCCAACTGATGTTATATTCGCCAACATAACCACACATTAGGTTGTTAGCATTTGAGATTGGGATACTGATCAGTTATATTTATAACAGTCACAATTAAAATTAATATCTAACTCTTATACCAATCAAAGAAAACAGTCAAACATGGCTAAAGATACCAGGTCAACTAATACATAAAACCATATTGCTACAAGAACGGAGTTAACTCAAAACTCTCGTTAAGACCAAAAGGGCTAAGAGTTTTCAGAGTAGTGATCCAATAACACTCCCTCCTGGAGAGTTTATTTAAGCGATCACCTGCTCTGATGTCCAAGGTGACATGTTCGATAGCCTTAATAGTAAGGCTATCAACACATCCCCCATGTACATTGGTAAAGTGACGTGAAACACTGTGTGCTGTATTTTTATTAACAATATTGCGATAGTGTTCTAACGCCCTAATCTTGAGAGGGCGTTTAGTTTTCCCTACGTATGACAATTTACACCCACATTGAAGGAGGTACACGACAAATGTAGTATTACAATTAGTCAAGTCGCGGACCTCAAATTTATGAGTATGTATGGAGTCATAGAAAAAAATTTCTTATCAATGTACTTGCACACTTTACATGAACTACTACTACTAAAATCAGTTACCAGAGGGTAATCAATAATTTCAGAATTAGTAATCAATATATTGGCATTACTAACAATATTCGGAGTAGTAGAGGGAGCCCCTATTCTGGTTCTATTTTTGTTTTTATATTGTAACAATGGGGCTCTCTCTAAATTCCTAGCCCTAACATAACTATCTTGGATAAGAGTTGCAGGATAGTTTCTTTCTCTAAACTGAGAAATATATATGAGGGACTGTTCCACGAACTTCTCCACAGTTGAACAATTTCTGCGTAAATGCAGAAATTGGAAAAAAGGTAAGTTGTCTTTCCAACTTTTGAGGTGTCAGCTCCCATATTCCAAATAGGAATTGCTGTCCACCTCCTTAAAATAAGTACAAGTCGACACTATGTCAGCACTAAGGAGAAGATCGAGGTATTCTACTTGGGGGCCACCAAATTTGGCGGTAAACCTAAGACCATAGTTGTTACAATTAAGAGATTCCACAAATAAATCAAATTCATCCCTCGTACCATCCCAGATCAGAAGCACGTCATCTATATAATGACCATAGTACTTTATATGATGGGAGCGAAAATCGTGCCCATCGCAGTGCCCCTGATCTGGAGGTACATTGCCTCCCAAAATGTAAAATAATTTTTTTGCTAAATAAAATTCGCACAAGCTACAATAAATTCAGCCAAAGCACTAGACACCAGAGGGTCATTATTTAAAACTTCTCTAAGCACAGACAAACCTTTCTCATGTGGTATAGATGTGTACAATGCTTCCACATCAATCGTACACCAACTATAAGAAGAATCCCACACCATGTTAGTCACCAATTGCAAAATTTGTGTGGAATCCTTGACATAGGAGGCCAACTGTAAAACATATTTTTTTATATGCACATACACAAATTCAGATAGTCTAGTGGTGACAGACTCAATCCCCGAGACAATGGGTCTGCCTGGGGGATTGAGCCTGTCCTTGTGCAATTTGGGCAACTGGTAGAACGTAGCCACCCATGGGTGTTTATTCAACAAATAGTTATATTCGTCTAAACAGATACATGCATTGGCCAAACCAGAATTCAACAAATCCTCCAGTTCCCCAACAAAGACTTCTGTTGGATTAGAATTAAGTTTACAATAGAAATCCCCATCGCCTAACAGACGTAGAGATTCCTCCACATAAAAGGACCGATCCAAAAAAGCCACTCCACCACCCTTATCAGCTGGCTTGATCACCAGACTGGAGTTGGACACCAACTCATTCAGGGCTTTTCTCTCCCATTTATTTAAATTAGAGTGTAAAACAGGTTTTTCATAATACAATTTTTCTAGGTCTTTCTTAATCAATTCAATAAACAATTCTACCACCCATGGCGGTGGCAGCGGGTGGAGGGGGTTAAACTGTTTTTTTTTGGGGGGGGGACAGCTCGGGGGCGCAGCCCCAAAAAGCTTAGCTTTTCTCATTTAAATATTCTGGCACCCCCTTTTTCCACACGGAATCGTATGCTAGCGGATACACTAAACTCCGCCAGCAATACGACTTCCTTGCACTTTTTGCGCATGCACAGTTTTTAGAGAAAGCATTGCATCCGTGTGATTTTCACATGGATGCGATACTCTGAATCCGGTTCTGGGACTGTTTCAAGAGATTCTGCATACATGAGGCTTATTGGATTCATATGCTTTACTCCATGGTTTCCAATGGCCTGAATGAATCAGTAGAGTTTAATACTTTGGGACAGTGTTCATCTGTACACACGGATGTAGCAAGGCAACACCCAGGACACTCCCCTCACACGGACGGGCTGACGGTGATTTACGAGTGCCTTGAGCACCCGTATCTTTAAGCGTGCATTTCCGTGCGTATAATATTCTGTACGTGCGTATCTAATTAACTGTGCCATCAAATTGTCATTTAAATGCCTCCCCCCACCCACTTTAACATATTTTTCTCTGGACGGATTATAACTACACCCTTCCATACGGATTTTCCTACGTGCGATTCACAGGTCCATACCTTATGGACTTCTGTGCGTAAAATCAACGTAGATACTAATTTTACTTACTACACATGGGCAGTTCATCGGATCGTAAAAATACGCATATAAATTTCCGTAAAAGATTTATATATGAGATAAGCTCAATTCCATGATTCCGGTTTTCCAATGCTTGTTATTGTTTTTTTTTTATTTGTTTATTATTTATTTTTCACTATTTATTTTTAATAATAAATTGGGATTAATAAAATTTTTATGTAAACTTTTCTCTACTGGTATATGAATGTTACCTATTCTGACAGTTATTCATTTTTGAATAGTGTTTTCCATTGTTTATTTATTTATTAGTATAAGGATCCAATTCTCTATGTTATTCTTGAGTATTAAATTGCTACTTAAATGTGTCTTTGTATTTAAAAAAAATATTGTTTTAACAAATTTTTATTTAAATGTTTTGCATGAGTCTACAATAGTCTGTTATTATCGATCTGTTGTTCCACTTTACACTTTTTAAAAATATCCAACTGTTTTGCACCAATGACAGAGTGACCATTAATTAAATGGCCACCAATCATTACATGCTTTATCCCTCTGACGAAGTAGTCCTATCTATGAACGTGTAAGGGCTGTTCTTTTATACCTCTGTGGCACCAAGGAAATACTCAGTAGGGGTCATCATACTTTGCTCCGTCTGGATTTGGTTGTGCGTTTCTGAAGCTCCTCTCTACCATCTGTGGTTCAGCGTTAGTAACCCTTGTGGACATATTGTCCGAACACTTAGGGAGGTCACATAAGGCACTGTATCTCTCTGCGGCAACATATTCTGATACGGGCCTGGGATACACTCCACTGGATGGTGGTAAGATCATTTACCTTCCGGGACGCTGCTGCTATAGATTTTGGAGAGTGAACATTCTACTTATTTTACTCCTATATTGTGCATGTAATAATCTCATTCACCTGAGCCTCTGGAATGCTTCAAGTTGCAATCTCAAGCGCTACAGTTTTGCTTAATTGTTCTGCCTACCCATCAGGACCACATGCACACTAATTAGCCATATCGAGTTTGATTTGGAACTTTTATTTTTATCAACAAATAGGCAATTATGCGCTTTAAGACTGAAACATACCAAAGGGTCTCTAGACCCTATATAGTCGTTCACATCAATGGGGTAGATCCGGAACTCCGCTTGCATGCGCACCTTCTATACACTCCCCTAGGCACACCCCTTGAATGTACGTACTTTGACCGATTTCCGCTTTTCAAACCCTATATTAACTTTTGACAGCGTAACTGCACTCGTCTGCACCCGTACGTATAGGCAACACAGACTTATGCAGCTAAGCACGCCTATACTGTACAATTTAAATGCAAACCCTGCCTACATAGCGAAATTTAGGCGTACTTTTGGCTCTTGTAAAATTGGCATGCCTCCATTTGGCATACGTGAATGGCCCATACGCTCATAGTTACGCTACGTTACATAGCGTGTCATCTGTTGTGCGCATGCGCAGTACATGCAAAATTGCGATTTTACGTGTCTGCCAGGCGTAAATCCGCACAGAAGCGTTGTTCTGGATCTGGGCCAATCTCCCTAAATAAAAGAGGCTGCCACAACATCGATTATACCTGTATACTGTAGTCTAAATGTGACTGATTCCTAACAAATAGGCTACTGTGTCCTTTAGGACTGAAACAAAGTAAAGTGCCTTTAGACCTTATTTGGTCTTTGCAGTATTGTATTTGAAACAATAGATGTCTGTTTGATCCACTTTATGAACTTTATGGTGCCTTGTTTTTTATTGTTATCAGTATGAGGATACTATAGAATGATTTTAGCAAATTATTTTGAGAAAACAGAAGATGATGATGGTGATGATGATGATGATGATTATTATTGTTATTACTATTATTAGGCCAGATCCAGACCTTTACTGCCGCTGCAGTCAAAACTCCATCTGCAGGTGATATAACTGAGTTTCCCCAGAGCTTTTAAACTTGGATCTGCCATATTCTCCCAAAATTTAACATCACATTTCTACTTATAAGTTATGAGTTCTAATTACACAAGTTCAGGTTTTATTTATAGAATGTGCGCATTTTAAGGATTTAAAGTAGCAGTGCTCATCCTACTGAAAATGTTATTGATGTGTGAAGGCTATTTTTGATAGTTAAATATAAAATCCCTCAGTTTATGGTTATGTGTTTTTATATAGTTATATAAGCTGAATGATTTGCTGATAAATTTCCCATGGGGGTGCAAGAAGAAATCAGGTCTGAGATGTTACTATATTAGAAGGGAATCATCAGACTTTTTGATCATTTGATTCAAACTAATACTACCCAAAGGATCATTTAAAGCCCTTAACCAGTGGTGCAATCATGGTTAAAGCAGGTCTTGAGTAAAGGGTTTAATATGTTATAATCACCAAGTCACTTTACTGCAGATGTCTGTAAGTTGCAGTTTACTGTATAATATGTGCCAGTCATTGCCAAGAGATTTGCTGTCCACTGAGACATAAAAATGCTAATTTGAGAGTATGGGAGTATTTTTTTTACCCAAATTGATTTTTAAATTAAAGTTATCCATATTTGTTTCTTAAAGAAGTGCCAAATGCCTTCCTTGGTATATTATGTTCACTGGATACAAATCATTAAAGGAATTTTAGACATAACAGATATTCTATTCATCAACCAACACCATTGGTTTCTCTTACATTAAAATTGAAGATATCAAGTTATTAAATTTGAATGTTTAAATCTAACTTATAATTTGAATTTAAAGATGTCTCTTTAAATACACTTTTCCTAAGAAGTGCAATATATGCAAAAGGCATTTTATTATAAGTACAGGGGTCAAACCTTTTATAGGGATAATAAAGTTTGTCCCATCACAACATCTAAATTATACCACTCTTTACATTAAATACATTTATCTATACCTTGGTGAGGAACTACTGACATGGGGATGCATTTGCTGGTCCAAAAGGCTGAATTTCAGCACTAATACTGTCTTCAGCTGTATAGCGGTTGTTATCAGTGCCAACAACGCGTTTTATGCTTTCACAAGTTCCAATAGTGGAGAATTAATGTTAGGCTGTTAGAAAGGGAAGGTTAGATTTAGGCTGTGGGACATGGAGGGTTAAGGATAGAATGCCTAATTGGGGAGGTTAGGGTTAGGCTGTGGGTCAGAGAGGGTTAAGATTAGGGTGGTAAATGGGGAAGGTTAGGGTTAGGATGTGGGACAGAGAGGGTTAAGGTTAAGCTGCTAGAAGGGGAAGATTAGGATTAGGCTGCAGGACAGGGAGGTCTATGGTTAGGGTGGAGGTTGGGGAAGGTTAGAGTAAGAGTTAGAGTAGGGAGAATGTACCTGTCGTCATTGGAATTTTTTTTTAAATCCACCACAATACTTTCTTCCTGAGTACATCTCGTGCTTGTATTGGCCTAGTGGTCTTACGGTCGGGATGGGGTTCATTGCTAAGCAACCTTTCTAAGTGGCGAACCACACCCCTGACATTTTTTATTATTATTATTTATTATTTATATAATTAGCATATGATAAATACTTTGTTATCAACTCATACATTTTCCCTTTAAAACATGAGTAGTTGCACAAAATTAGTTGTATAGCAAAGGAGTATTTTCTTTTTAGTTTTAAACTTTTGTGAGTCACAGATGAAGTTCTAACCAAAAATAATCGTTCTTTTACCAAGAGATATACATATCAGGACTGAAATTGTACAATTTATAGTTTTTAGTTTCTTGTATTAATTTTAAATATGATTTATGACATAATTGAAATGTTGCTCGTGTTTTATATGTTCTTTTCATTTACTTACAAAAATATTTTTTAAAACATGGTAGTTAAATTATACAAATGATAGTCAGTTAATAAGTGCAAACACAAATCAACAGCTTTGATATTATATGTTTGCCAACCCTGCCATCTTCTGTTTGGAGACTAAAACTATATTGTCCTAGGCATTATTAGTAAAGTAATTTCAGTTTTTGCAATGCCTAACAGATAGCACAATATTATGCCTGTATGTAAAGTATGTATTGATTTACCTTTTTCTCTACCTTTTAATTTTAAAACAAAATAACCAAAAGCTTTGTATAAAAAGTTTTATGATAATCAGGGTCATTAATTTAAAGATTACAATACTGTGGATCACTCATTTCTAATTGAAACTATTATGTTTATAAATAATGATAGCTTCATTCTTTAGCATATAAAGAGGACACCAATAAGCTTAATTCCCAAAGTGCATTGGCCATCATCATCACAAAGGCTCTGTGTCATAATAGTCAATCTCATAATACTAAAGCAGAATTCCTTTCATTAGTTAAGATTTTTCCCTTTACCTTCTGGAGTTTTTCTTTATTTATAGCACACAATAATCATGAAAATCAAAGGAGATTCATTTTTTAAACCTGTCATTGATATGAGCACTATGCCCACAAAAAAAAAAAATAAGTTTATGGTATGTGTTTTTCCTTGGTCTATTCTTTCTTGTTATTTGGATATTCTGGACATCTTCTTTTTTAAGGGGGTTATAGTAAAACCACACCGTCTTATTTCTAAATGGCCATCACAGCATAGCCTAAACCCTTGTTTTGATTGCTTGATCCCTTTGGTACTGCTCCCTATCAATGTGATGACTGATTAGGTACCTGCATCTTGCTTACACACAAGGATAAGACTCTGTTAGAAACATCATTGATTACACCATTATTTTAGGTGAAGGCTCCTCTGAATATACTTGCTTCATGAAAAAAGAGGATATCACTTTAGAGGCTTTAATATATATATTTTATAATATATATATTACACATACTTACAGAAATGTGTCTTTTACTGATAATTTTGGCAACTAACTTTTTGCTGCAAGGAACATATTTTTAGAGAAAAACAATTTGATGTATAAATTACAAAATATACTCATTTCAGATTTTTTCCGACAAAAATCCATATTGTTGTGTCATAAAATATTTCATAATACATAGAAAGACCAAATAATTGATTAAAAAAAAAATGTCTGTGCACTTGGGTGATAATCACATATTTCTTTGTTTTTGTCCTTTAAGTAATTTATAAAGTATTTAAATAAAAATAACTCCAAGAATTAGGCACATTATGAGATATATAAAAAAAAACTATGGATGGGTTTTAGAACTAAAAGTAACTTATTTTATTACTCTAAAAAATAAGCATCTAGATGGTAGCCAATCATATTCTAATTATCATTTATGATATCACTGTCTACTTCTGGAAATTGTAGCTAGAATTTAATTGATTGGTATGGACAATACCACCTCTTTTTCGTATGTATGTATGTATGTATATAAGTATTTATTTATATTTACCCTTAATCCCTGCTTTCAGAAGTTATCTCTAGGACTACTAGGGGTGTAATTACTAAGTGCAAAGGGTGGGGCATCTATGTGACCCTCCGAGTGTGGGTCCCCGTTGTGAACGGCCCTATTATTGCCGTTCGCTCCCAGCCAGTTCCGAACAGGCTGGGATATCGATTGCTTATGCCTCGATGAGGCATAGCAGTCAATCCCCAGAGCACTAAACATGGTTCTCCGAAAGGAAAGGAAGCTTCCCCCAACCCACTCCCTAACCAAAACCCTAAGTCTCCCCCACAGCCTAACCCTAAGTACTCCCTCACTGCCTAACCCTAAGTATCCCTCACAGGCTAAACCTAACTCCCCACCAC
>WWET01005207.1:3668-26651 GCA_011038615.1 Limnodynastes dumerilii
CGTAGGGACGCTGGGGGACGTCCCCTCCAGCGTCCCTAAGGCGCTGCTACGGACGCCCGATCCACGATCGGGCGTTGCCGAAGCGACACCGGGCAACATCTGATCAGATCAGCTTTTCAGCGACGGCTTTTTCCTAGCGACGGTGGGCGTAGGTCTGGATCAGGCCCATTGTAACCCACAGCCCCCAGTTTTGTACCTTAGAATGGCTCTTACCTAACCCTTCCACTCTCCATGCAATGCCTTGTAACACTAGGTGGAGCTATTGTGTCACATCCTGTGTTGGTAACCTCTGTGTAAATAATAACAATCAGAGACCTAGAGAGATATTTCATCCCTGAATCAATTACTTATTAATTTTTACAGTCGCAACAAAATTATATTATTTTAATACATGTGTAACGGGGACACCCTACATTTGGAAACATTTGTCATTATCGTATGGCTGGTCGCTCCCCAGTCAGTGGAGAATATTCATGGGGTTACGGCCCTCGACCCTTGTCCATGCTCAGAATCGGCCTCTATTTTCTTGAATCACATTGGAAGGCAGGGCTGTCAATGCCATCTGTAGTCCTTGTATTTTGTACACACTGTATCTGTCTCAGCCATGCTGATGGTCGGGCTCTGGCAACAAATTCTCTTGTTATTTTAGAGTAATGAAATACAACCTTGTTTATGTTTTTATTTCTATATTGTATTAAATGTGACCAGATGAGAAGGACACTTGCCGTTTTTATGGGCACTAATGTGTCCAATAGGATGGGTTACTGCACATTGTCCAGCGTAAAGCATATTAGGAACACAAGGATTGCACCACATCAACTTCTGCTCCAAACAGGCCCAAAAGTCATTCTGAAGTAATAATTTATCCATATGCTCTACAGCAAAGCATTGAACAAATGCCACCCCTGGTCTCATGAACATAATGTCTCAGGTAGTTATTCCTGTCATTGTTCTACCCAACTTCTCTCATGAGATCGTGCAACTTTTTGAACCCCACGATGCCATCCTGTTGGTCTTCCTAACCCTGTTCTTCCCTAGAAGTGCAGTCTGATCCCACGATAGTAGACGCACAACAATACAAAGTGACTATTCATTCACTATGTATACATAATCTTACCTCGTGCAGACAATTCTCTTGTCTCAGGTCCATCCATAGACTCATGGTCCCAAGTCACAAACAATTTATACTTGGGGTCTCCAAAGCTGCACCCCAGGATTCGGCAGTTGCTTGTAACATCAAACAAGAACTCCTCATTTTCTGTGACTGTTTCTGTGTGTAGTGTTTCCTCCCTTACACCTCTTCTGGGCTGCTTTTCATCCCTATACCATCTGATCTTGATGTCTTTTGGATAAGACATCTTCAGGTTCAGTGTGAATTGGATTGTATTGTTATTGTCAAGGATCATCTTTATGGGTTCCATTTGAGGCTTTGCTGAAAAATAAAGAATTTAATTCATTCTTGAATTTAAACACAAGAATGAAACATTTAGATTATTCTGAAATAGGTTTAATCCATCAAAATTAGAGTTATAATAATCAACCAACTAGTGGAAACATTCTGTTCCCGAACCACAATGTAAAAATATGTTTTATTAGAAGGATTTGAACAGTGAAAAGATTCTGAACTGAATCATCCTTTTACTAATGCTGCAAACACGTGACATATGATCTGACAATGGTATGTAAAAAGATACGATGGGGAACCACAGCAAACAGCATATATTTACACACAGCAGATATATCTGGAAGAAGATTGTGCTGACATATTGCATCACACATTCAATGCAATGTAAAGATAACATACAATATATGCCTTGTCCACATGGTCCAATCATTGTACCCAATGGTCCTATTGGGTACCTTCATAAGATTTATTGGGCTGTGTGGATGGTGTTAGACTAATACCCTATTAGTCTTACACCATCCACCCAGATTACCTATAGTCACCTCCAGTTTTTGTTGATACACTTGCCCCACTGTAGCACCAAAGTGTTTATATGCCCCACAGCCATGTCCTACATTTGCCACTTAGGTAAAGCTTTGATTATTTCATCACAGTGACTTCGTGGGGTTATCATCTGTCTACATGGAGATTATACTGCTGCATATAAACGTTACACAGCAAAAGTCAGTAACCAAAAACAAAAACACATCATTGCAACATAAGGGGCCAGATTTACTAAGCTGCGGGTTTGGAAAAGTGGAGATGTTGCCCAACATTCTCTAGTATGTAAAAGGAAAGTGAGAGCTAGAATCTGATTGGTTGCTATGGGCAACATCTCCACTTTTCCAAACCTACTTTTCTACTTCCCTCTGAAGAAATCGCCGCAGAGCGATGAAACGCGTAAGAGTCTGCTAGCCACGCGTTCACCACTGCATGTTGCCTTGTTCTGTCCTGTCTTGGTTCGTTGATGGTGCCTGTTGTCATCCTTGGCTGCGTTGAGAAGCACCCCTAGGCCATCCAGCATCCCTGCCACCGAATACACCAGGACGCAAGACTTACTACTTGGCTTCTATCTCTCACTGCTCTGACCACTCGAGTCTGCAGTGCAGCTGCCGGCTGGCAGTCCGCTCTCCATGGCTCTAGGACACCGGGTCCACCATCCTGCCTTCACCATAGTGGACACCTTTACCATCTCGGTCCACAGTGCTGCTTGCGCTGTCGCCAGCTTGAATCCGGTGGGTTCCATAACCCGGCTGGTGACGCCATCTACCTGCCAGTCCTCTACGTCCTTATTGAGACGCCGGCGAAGCTGACTGTCAGCCGCTACCTTGCCTCCCGTTCATCGAGAGGCACATTGAATCCACCTGCACAGCTACTTCATTCACCCCCTGTCTGCAACATCAATACTCACCTTAGCTGCTGGTTTCATCTTACAGCAGCGTGCAGCTCGTAGGGGCTATCCGCTCCTGTGGCTCATCGCTTCAGTTAATCAATTCCATCCTCCAACCGTGAGTGTCACAACATTGTTGCCATTTGACATTTTTTTTACCCAGTTCCATTCATCAGTTACTTTGTTACATACTGTTGCTATTGTCATCATCATCCAGGGTACCCTGTTTCAATACTCTTCACAGGAATCATTCCAACACATTCTACCATTTTACTTACAGTGCATCTACAGTGGTTGTTCACGTGACTTGTCTACATTGTTAGTCATTTTTAATATGTGTTTGATGTTTTAATAAATTTGTCTACTCCATGTCATACAGTTTCCAGAAGTTATATATATTTTTTAAGGTTTAATTTCTATGTTTCTGGCGCTTTTTTTCACCATTTCCTTTAACTTTTCCAAACCTGCAGCTTAGTAAATCTGACCCCAGAGGTTCACATGGATTCAATATTTGTACTTTCAGATAAACTCAAATATGCTGCGGATGGGGCCACATTGAATTTTCGGAGTAAACAACGTCTTCATGCTTATACAGTAACACTATAACACTCACCCGTCATACTGAGACTCCCGGTACTTTTATTAATTGGCTTTTCCAGAGAGGGATGTTCCACTTGACAGAAGAATTCTGCCCCCTGGTGGATTCTCAGTGTAGGAGTGAAGATTAGTTTTGCTAAGCAGCTGTATGTGTTGTCTGCATTTTTATTGGATTTGATGTTTGGGATAGAAATCTCATCAGAATCTTCACACAGCTCCTGATTCTTCTCCCTTCTTAGCAGCCATTTCACACTGACAGCATCCGGGAAATATCCTGAGATGTTACACTGAAGGGTGACGGGGCAGCTGTGAAATAAAGAGGGAATCTGTACCTCATCCATAACCGGCGTCCAAAGGAAATCTACCAGGTAGAAGACATCGCATTAGACGCTTACATGGCAACATGAGACAAACAGCTGAAATTATGCCACTATTGGTTGAAGTAACAGATCCTGAAGCTGGCCCTACACTGAGAGGTTATCTGTCAGATCAACAGACCATTCTGAGCAATTATCTGTCAGTGTATTTGCATGAATGATCTGACAGACAGGGAGGAACATACCGACAGCAGGGCCCCATGGTTACACCATTACTGGCACATCACTTACAACTATTACTGTGCAGTACTGTAAAACTTAAAGATAAATCTGTCAGTGTGTGGAGCCCCTTCAATATTGTTTCATCTGTCAGATCGTCTGTTGATTGGAAATATTATACATATTATTGAATATAAGAATGAGCAATATAGAGAAGACCTTCACAATGTATGTGTGCCCCAATCCCTAATTTTCATTCACTTTTCTTTTTACACACTTTTAAATATGAAATTGATTACCTTGCTTGTGGAAATTGGTATTATTTATGCTACTATTACCCTTATTTAATGTGTATTGAATTAAAGTAATTATACTTAGTTCATTTTTCCAGTCTGCGCATTACCTGTTCTGACTCCTCTCCCCTCTTTTTTGTTTACTGATTGTTAAAAGGTCCCAGACCTCAATTTTTATTTATATTGGTCTATTTTTATGTTTACAACATTCATTGCATCACATTACTAGAATCTCTTTCCTTCGGATGATATTAGGGTAATTGTTTATCATTATTTTTGTGTGCTGTCATTTTCTTTCTTTTGTTGACATTATCAGTTCTGTCACAGACCCGTCAATAAGTGTGTGTGGGGGCTTTATGTTATATTATAAAAGACATCAGAGAGAAAAATGTTAGCGCTCTGAGTAGAAATATTTTACAGTCATCTGTTGATCTACTCATTAATTTGTGGTGAATCTATTTATCTCTGTGGCATGGCTTGCATCTTTACAAGCTCACGTTACTTTATCTTTGCTTGTCACCCTATAAACAACTGCTCCATAACAGGACATTTTCTGATATACACCTATATAGGATCAATCAACAAGACAAGCTGGACTTTAATCAAGCCTTATTCTTAACATTTATCCAATATTTCTCAGTCTGAGAACAACCATTGGGAGGTTTCACTCAATAGGGAGAACATTGCACAATTTGATTGCCTTGTAGCATAACTTTGTACTTTTTTCTCTATTATAGAGTTTTTTTTTAGTATGCAAGTTTTCATGATTTTATGTTGTATATTTTATTGTTGATTTTTATTCTTTGATAATTAAACATTTCTATATTTCTACTCAGAGTACTAACATTTTTCTCTTTGTTCTCTTTATCCTTTTTGGGGTTTGAGTCACCCCAGGTTGGCAGCTAGAGTAAATTATAGAAGTGTTATTTGGGTGATTATCTACTAACTACCAATAATACTTTGAGCGCTGAATTCCAAACGTTTCAGTTTGGTAATTTTTTGTATATAAGACATGTCTGCGTTTTACATGGGTGAATACTTCCCAATTAAAGCTGTTATATCCTGATTATTTACAGTATATGTGGTGCAGTAATACTTATAATAACATTCATTTATTATATAATGCTTCATTTCTTTGGAACCAGTGTTCATCTTAAGGAAATATACAACTATTTCTGGAGCTGATATTGATATAGGAGAAATTATGTTGTTCACGTAGTATGTGTGGCATAATCTAACAATATGGTACAGTGTTTGCTAAGTATGTACTAATATTTTCTAATATTGCTTTATATTATTTATGGGAATAATATGGAAACCCTCCTTTTAAAACCCTGTGTATCCTGTGAGTCTCTTTCCACTTATACCTAATTTACCCTTAAGCCCAATGGGAAACCCTTTATATATATATCTTAAAAACGTATTTTATTATAAGTTGTTTACTATATGTGAGTTTTTGCATGTGCTTTAGGATCTTTGTTTTGGGATAGTATCTAGACATTAGTGCTTGCCATTTATTTTTTATGTTCTTTGTTATGAGCGCAGTGTTCCGCACTCACCGGAGTCTCTGATAGACAGCTGTTGTTCCCCGCTGCTGTTTGTGTATTGATGATTCCAGCTCACGTGCACAGTAAATTGTGGGTTCTTCAGAAGCTTTCCTGGAATTCTAGTCTCACTACAGACTGTAAATGTTTTATCAGGTTGTTCAGTGTAATGATTCCGAGACGAAATGATTTCCAATGATTCACCCACTCCACACCTCCATTCCACCTGGGTATAGTGGGGATATAATTTCTCCAGTGTGAGAGAGTACTTCATATCTCCATTGTCACATAGACTTGTGGTTAAAGGTCTTTCTAAAATGTAAACATACACAATTATATTACCCTCATCAAAACAGAATGGCTTGAAATAATACAGAGGGATTGATAGTAATGTTTCTTAAAATGCCTCTGTCCCCATTGACCTCTATCATCTGAGCTACTACAACCTTCTCCTTCCAGGTTTCCAAGAGCCACCTTCTCCGTCTTAAGAGAATTCTCATTTCTGTAGTGTGACCTTTCCCTCTAAACGCTCTGCTTCAGCCTCTTCTCTTCACCAATTGCTTCACTGACTTCCCCCAGAATATAATTCAAATCCCTCAATCACTCAGCACCTTCATACATTATAGACCTGCTGTCAGTGCACCCTCCCTATCACCCGCTCATTCCTTATCTGCATGCCACTTCCCTCTCCTCTCTCCCACCTCCATCACATCAGACTCGCAATTTTGAAATTGAGTAGAATATCGGCATTTTAGAAAAGATTGCAAGTTTGAAAAAAATATATTTCGGCACAGGGAAAGTTGTAATCTTGACAGTGGTACCCATGATGCTTGGGCTAGGGTTAGGAATTATGGTTAGAAATTAGGGTTAAGGAGGATAACGTATGGAATATGGTGATATCTGGTCCAGGGTTAGACATTAGGTGAATGGTGGACATTACAATACTTGATCAGACAGGAGTCGTGGTAACGCCTTTTTCTGATTGTAATCTGTAGATCAGTGAACACTGTCAAAAATGAGGACATGAAACTGGCAAATCACATCCTGATACACAGAGCGCTGAGCACTGTCTTAGCTGCCAGCTGGCAGAGTTTCTCCTCTTCTCTAGGCGCCATAACAGCCACACTGTATTAGTGTAACTACAGTTGGTTACACCACTGATGACAGGAACTTAGTTTGGCCACCCCTGACCTAATAGGTGCTCACATACTAACATATTTACTGTAAATGTGATATACTAACTACCTGTAAATGTGATATACTAACTACATAGACCACTTTCAAGCTCCCACCAGAGCAAAGTAAACGTATATTACATATTGCAAGCCTTTAGGCAACAGATGCACATAGGGTCTGTCAATTAGGACACTGCAGATGACTCTGATCGTGACTGAAATAATTGAAAAGCCAATTACTCTTATTTGGAATTTAGAGTTTCATGTATCCATTGATTGGAAATAACACCTGGATTTCTAAATGACCCATATTTAGAAAAGCAAAAACTAAAGAATGTTTTGCTTATATAACGGAAACTTTTATATTCTCTACCAAAACACTTTCAGATAAAATCTTTGTTTAGGCTCTGCCTTAGTTTGGTTCCTTTCATACCTGTTGGCGCTGTTCTTTCCTCATTACACTGCTTCAGTCTTACAAATCCATCCACTGCAAATAGTAAAAACATTGAATAATGATTGTTTTCACTGGGAATATACTGTCACCGTTACTCCAGCTACTATTTTCCAGAGCTCTTCCTTATCTCACTTACTGCCTGTTCATCTCCTCACTCTCCTGTAATATCCAGCCAGCTTTATGTACCTGATTCCAGGTGTTCTCCCTCTATCACTGCACCTTTTGTATCAGTTACGTCAGCCACAGGCTGCTTCCCAGCTCATTTATCTTATGTGCCTTGTTCTTATTAGTAGTTATCTGCTTATTATGTAATTTAGGTGTAGCAGAGTTTCTCTCCTATGTTTACTATATTTATGTTTTTCTTTTTGTTTTACACTCAATGAACAGTATGAGATAATAATAATAATAATAATAATATATTACTTGTGTATATGATATACTTGTGCCATTACTGAACTCACCCTATCCTTGCCCTTCCATCTAGTGCCCTATGTGCCAGCTTATCTCACCTGTCTCCAAATCTGCCTCCAGGTCCTCAGCCACCTTCTTCTCATTGATAGCGTTCAGAACCCCCAGGGTCACCTCAGTCCCATAGACATCCTTATAACATGTTCTGATGAGATCCACAACGTCGTCGCAGTCCTTGTCCTCTAGTTTTATTCTGGAGATGTTCTTGTACCCCTCCTCAACGTCAAAATCTTGTAACTTCGCTTTGAACTTTTTAAATCCTCTCTTCTCCAATTTCTCCAGCGCCTTCACCAACACATCTCTCACCGTGGTCGCCATCGCTTCCTCTTATGTGACCGTCACAGAGCAGCGCAAACGAACTACATAGACACCTTTGTCTTCTTACTGCTTAAAATAAATGCAGATCATATGTGGAAATTCAATCATTTTATATTAAACATAAGCTCTCCAGATATCTTAGAGTCAGACATTACAGATGCGGAGGTGAAAGTTTCTATTACTTCCTTCTGCAATAATAAATCTCCAGGTCCAGATAGCTATCCCTCAGAATACTACAAGCTATTAAAGCATAACCCCTTTTCTTACAACTTTTTAACAAAACCTTTAAAACTACAAAAATTCATACCTGCACTTTAAAAAGAAAATGCTATCCTCATAAGCAGATGAACTGGTCTCCTTTTATCGCCCAACAACTTTATTTCTTTATTTTATTTTATTTTATTTTTTATATAGCGGCTTCAGATTAAGTAGCCTTGTTCCTCCCATGTTTAGGCAACCTAGCCTTTCAAAGTGGCAAAGGTACATATCACTGTACAGGATAGCTTACCAAAGGTATAGGTTCTATTGGATCTCTGACAGTTTCTCATACTGTAGGAGGGTGTTTTTGACAGAATTTCAAATTTGAACACACCGGGCCATTCATTACATTTCCTCTGTGGTTTCTTGGTTTACCCAGACTGGGCGAATCTATCTTGCCTAGAAATTTTTCCAGATGTAGCAGTGAAACATTTACTTAAGGTCCTTACTTTCTCTTGTACCACAATGAAAGCTAGCATGTATAAAGATATGTTTCTCTGCATCTTCCATAAGGGATACTTTTCTCCTAGTAGGAGTTACGTGGCAGACCAAATCGACTCTGCTGATTAAATGTAATCATTTTGCTTCCTTCTTCTGTCACTGTATATGGGAATCCCAATAATTAAACATTTCTGGAGAAAAGTTCATTTCTAGGCTCCTAGTACTATGTGCCGCTTAGTCCACTCTGGGCTGTCAGATGTAAGATAGAATGTAACTACTTCTGATTTTGTCAGCGGTTGTTAAAAATGTATCTTACATATGTGGATCAAATGGGAAAACCCTACAATGACTCTATTCTGATCCAAATTATACTTTGTATTCCGAGTGGATTGGCTACAGGCCTCTCTTTACAAAGAGAGATATACAGAGAAACTTTTCACGAGATGGGAGAACAACATAGATACTTTATCTCCTTCCATTAGACGTAACATCCACAGATGTTTTCACCATACTACCTGGTATGAAACCCGTATTTTCATGGCAGATCCACCCATCCTGGTGGGGGACCCAGAAACGACCCTCTGATCATAACGCAGAGAGCTTGTGATTCCCAGGCCGGGGATACTTGCATAGGGACACTACTACTTGAACAGCTATTAATGGAATAATCTTTTTAAACTTGTTCAGACCTAAAATTTCCTGTTGTCAACATATTTACTTGCATGTCAGCTTTATTTATGTATAATAAGCTTGTGATTAATCATTATCATTTAACTATGTGCTTGTTTTTTTATCTCATGTGCATGCCAGTAATGTATTTATTTTACACTGTTTTAAATTATAGATTAAAAATAAGTTTGAACTCCTATAAAAGTGTTATAACCGTGATCACGTATTGCAGTTTGCGATCTCATTGGTGGTAGTGGTCAGGTGTTGTGACTGCTTTGGAGTAAGCGCCTAAGCACACTCATACAGTACAATTTAAATGGCTTACCCCACCTCCGAAGCGTAATTAAGGGTGTCGTATAGATGTCACGCCCCTTTGTTCATAGTTACGCTGTTGATACATGGCTGGTACGTATGTTCAGAGTTGCGTGGTGTGACATCTGCTGTGGGCATGTGAAGTTTGTGCTAACAGGCTATTTTACATCAGCGGCTAGCGTAAAATTGCTCACGTATGTAGTTCAGGATCTGGCACACTGTGAGGAAGCCTGAACATAAGTACATTTCATTGTCTTCTGCATTTTCCGTTGTATTGTCTCGTATCGTGGTTAGTAAAGGAGGAGGGGGGCCCATGTGGGGGTCTGCACACGGGCCCCTTCATTTCTAGAAACGCCCCTGGGTGTTGTATAGATGTCACGCCCCTTCGTTCGTAGTTACGCTGTTGATACATGGCTGGTACGTATGTTCAGAGTTGCATGGTGTGACATCTGCTGTGGGCATGCGAAGTTTGTGCTAACAGGCGATTTTACATCAGCGGCTAGCGTAAAATTGCTCACGTACGTAGTTCAGGATCTGGCACACTGTGAGGAAGCCTGAACATAAGTACATTTCATTGTCTTCTGCATTTTCCGTTGTATTGTCTCGTATCGTGGTTAGTAAGTCAGACAACCTTAGTCTAAAACTACTGTTAAACACTTTAACATGTAAGTAGCTGAAAGAAGAGAAAACGTGGAATCAGAGTGGAGCGTGTGCTTGATGACAGGGCTGGTGTAGGTCACTGGACACCCTAGGCAAAGCTTCAGTCTTTCCTAATCGTACTGCTTCAAAGGCACAGGGGATCATCTGAACTGCGGCTACTGCATAGTACAGACTTATACAGGTGCCACAGCTCAGGTGATCAGCTGCAGCGGTAATTCATGCCCAGGGACATGAGTGACTGAGCAGATAAAGTGAAGTGGATTAGCTGAACTGCAACTTGTGTCCCCTCCACCAAAGACTCGGAACCTTAGCAATTGCCTTATCCTGCTTAGTGGCCTGATAATAGGTGGCAAAATATCCTTTCTTTTTATTTTTTTGCTTTTGGCAATGCACTTTCTCAGATAACAGACCCATGCATACAGGGTTGTAGGTAGTCTGAAAGCTAGATTCTGGCCTTCCAATGTTACTCTACATACAGCAGGTAGGTATGAATACAAGTTCCACCAAAATCATCATTAAGGCACATTACAATTGATGATAGGCACATACCCAACCCTGGGTGTTACTACTAATGATATGTTATGATGCAGATGTTTCTTTTACTTACTTAGCTTATGCGAAAAACCCTCTATCTCGCACCATGAATGGATACATATTACTATGCATTCTTTATCTATGTTTTGATAAGGTTTCACAAGATAAAGAGGACATGCGGTTTACAACATTTAAGACATAAGCTAAACAGTATGATGTTCAGCAGTCCTAGCTACCACAGGTCACGTATACTAAGTAGGAAAGGTAGATAGTATGAAGATAGCAGGGGCGGAACTACCACTGGTGCAACAGGTGCAGCGGCACCGGGGCCCATGCTGATACAAGGGCCCACAGCCATCATCACCGTATCACCAAAGCTCCCCACCAGGTTACCTGGGACATCAACAAGGCCAAAGCTTATTTTTTTGCACCTGGGCCCACAACTCACTAGTTCCGCCTCTGGAAGATAGTATGAAGATAATCTTCCTATAGGGTGGGAAGACAGACAAATAGGGGGATAGAGGTAGGATACGTTAGAGGAGCAGTTCTGCTGAGGTCGGGTGGAATGCTACAGAGTGAGGTGACTAGTTAACAACCTAACGTTGATGTATAAAGAAACAAAACCAGTAAAACCGGTGCCCCAGGGCTCAGTTCTAGGAATGATCTGCAGAGAGCTGCACTTTGCAAAGATTAAACATACATCCCCCAAAATGTACATGCATCAATCCGAACAGTTCTACAGTTCTACTGTCAGTATAATCCTAACTATTGCTTTGCTGCGCTCATCTTCTGATCGTTCTGTATCACAGATAAATTGACGGTTGAATAAAGAAGTATAAGTACAAAATTATATTCTCCAGCGTTACACAATCCCCTCATATATTCTAAAAAACTAACTAACAGGGTGAATTTATGTATATAATAGCAAAAGTTCATATTCTTCACTCTCTTTTAGATGTCTGATCTGTATGATCAAATTTATCCAGGGGTTATGTGTACAGTTAGTAAATGAGCTGTGTAGCAGTCTTGTATCTGGGTGGCAGATGTAATATGGTACCTCTATGGTGCGGTCCTTATACTGAAAGTCTTATTCCTTATGGTTCCAATATCAAATGTTCTGGTGAGATAGGGAGAGCAGGGGATGGAGACACAGGGAGAGAAAAGGAGAAAGAGGCAAAATAGTGTAATGCTGTATTTGTAAATTGATTAAAAAAAAAGGAGATGATTGCACTCACAAAACATCCACTTGAACATTAGCCTATAGTGTGTACTTTCGTGCTTCCTCCGTGCGGCTGTGTTGCTTCCAGTGGCTGACAGGTGTCGAGGAGCAATCAGCTGATCTGTTCTAGCGTTCTCCTGCTGTGCAGGGCTGGCTTAGAGCGCGAAGCCACCATTTCTGTCCTGGGAAAGTATGTGTCGATGGTTGTGCACAGGGAAAAAAAGCCTCTCTAATGCTTCTTAGTTGTATAAACTTCTTTAATTATGGTAGAATGAATAAAAATTTCACAGAGTGTACAATGCTTGAAAACCAACGCGTTTCGTCTATAATTAGACTTCTTCAGGGTGTTTTGGGGTCAGGTACAGGAAGTCTATTGATAGGGAATGGGAGTTGCTTGAATTAGACTTTCAGCACCATAGAGATACCGTAGTACATCTGCCACCAGATACAAGACTGCTACACAGCTCATTTACTAACTGTCCACATAACCCCTGGATAAATTTGATCATACAGATAAGACGTCTAAAAAGTACTGAAAAAATACAAACTAGGATTATACTAACTAGGGGCCTGATCCAGAGCTACGATGTTACACTGAGCGCTGTAGCGCTCAGCGTAACATCGCTGCTCTGGCCCGACACTCCCCCTGTGCGGGCGTATGGCCCCTTCCTTACGCCGGCAGCGTCCCCTCCAGCGTCCCTACGGCGCTACTATTTCCATAGTGACGCCGGGCAACATCTGCCCGGCGCATGCGCATTACAGCTATGGCCGCCGTACTAGCGACGGCGGCCGTAGCTCTGGATCAGGCCCTGTTTGGATTAAGGTTGATGTGTGTATCCTTAACTGTTTGGAGGTTAAAAGGTCTATAACCCTGAGGTAGTGTGGCATCAGCCTAAATTCCAGCCAACGGAACTAGGTGGCTGCGTATGTTTGGTATTTTTCAGGTGTGGACAATAGAAGGTCATCCGTGGATTCCTAGAAGTTAATTCTTGTCTCAGGGTTGGGGTGAGGGAGATCTCCAGCATAAGGGGATAAGAGCTCTAGCTGCCTTGGCCAGGTGGCACAGTAGGGAATTTTTGTAAGTTGTAAGGGTATGTTGGAGAAGGATAGTAACCAGAATGCTGGCTCATCAGGGATGTCCTCTACCATTATGTTCATAGAGGTTTCTCTCACAGTGCCCCAGAATCTTACAGTAACCGGGCACTGTCACCAGATGTGTATAAAAGTGACGACTTCATTTTGGCGTCTCCAACAGTATGGGGAGTATGCCGGTGTCCTATGATGTATCACTGAGGGCACTCTATACCATCTTGTTAGGATCTTATTTTGTGTCTCCACACATCTATCTGTGTGGATATGGAGCTTGAGCGGACAAGAGAATATGGATACATGTTATAGTGGGCATGTCTGGGAGCAGTTGCTGAGAGGGAGAGCTGTTTCACAGCAGCCATTTTGGAGACTTTAAGGGGTGTCTCCTAGGTAAGTTGGCTCTCAATTTATAAACATATATATGGGACCCAACATGTACAGTCAGCTCAGCTCAGCTCAAGATATTTCTACCAGCAAAACACATCTGAAGAATCACATAGAGATTAAATTACTGTCTGAATACCTGTAACTCCTGTACAAGTACACCCGGGACGGGTTTATTACACAGTTACAAGGCTGTATCCAAGTTATATTGCACCAAGGTGAAAAAATGACTGGGTGACTTTCTGACAAGATGCAGGGGCTCAAATCAGATTAAATATATAAATATTGTGAAATGAGTAACAAGACTGTCTCCTTTCTGCCTTTGATTAGTACAAAAATTTGCAAAAAATGGAAAATTCTATATACTGACATCATCAGCTCTTGTGCATATTAGAATGATCACAAATATGTGTACAGTATGTTTGAGATAGATCATGTATAAACTATAATAATATAATAATATATATATATATAATAATATATAATAATATATGAAATGACATTAATTTGAGTAATAAACTGAATGAACATATTTTACAGACTATCCCAATACTGCAAGGATTGTGTATCTTCTTATTGTCTCTTTGTTATGTTTTCTTGGGCCTTAAAATAATCTAATAATCCTAGAAAATATATATATTTAATGAATACACCTCCTTAGTTTGTCCTTTGATCACATACTGACTTGTCACCAGGGCATGTGAGGTGTGTACATGTTTATTACTTGTTATTAGCTGGGTTCTCTATAGCCTCAGCTCATTACACTGCACTTTACACTTCTATAAAGACAGAACACAGCTCAGTAATAACAGAGAGACTGGGTCAGAGAGCTTGGCTCACAAGCTTACACTCTATAGATATATGAGACGTATAGAGCTGGGTCTCTAGAAGACAGAGCCCTTGTTGCAGACATACAGTAAGAGAATAGAGCAGAGATAAAGTACCTTCTACGCTGCTACGTCTCCTTCACTTTCTCTCCCCTCTAGTCCCCGTTACAAGTAGAGCTGTGCTCCCTCCCATAGAGGAGGAAGAGGGTGTTCTTATGGGAGTATGTATGTAACAGGCAGGACTGCTATTCTCTGTGCAGCATTATGTAGCAGTTATATAGTAACAGAATCCACTTCTGTGCATACTACTGGTCACATCAGTGTTTCAGATGACACAAGGGAAACAACGTCACTTTTCCTGGAAGGCTTGTGAATGTTTTCTGTAATGTGTAATATCCTGGGAAGTATTCTCTGCTGCTGTATTTTGTCTACACTTAGCTACAATTTCTCTACCATTCCCACTGTAGTTTTTTATATTGTTATAATCTCTATTTATTCCAGACACATTTTTAATTTCTTTTATTTTTGGATCAGATTAAATAAATATTAAGCAACTCGCCCAGAATGTGAGGAAGACTTTTGGGCATGTGTCCTGGCACTCAGATAGTCCCCTTCAGCAGTTGTGCCTAAGCAGGACTTGTTGATGGTCACATGACCAAGTCTTGCATCTATAGAGAGTGGCTGGTACACATAGCAGTGAAATGGCATTTTGTAGAGAGAGGCAAATCTACCAGAGAGGGGCATTGACACTACCAGCACAGCAGTCTTACATTGTATTATGGTCATGCATACATTGTATTATAGTCATACATTGTATTATGGTCATGCATACATTGTATTATAGGCATACATTGTATTATAGTCATGTTGTATTATGGTCACACATACATTGTTTTATGACCTACCTACAATAAGATACATAGATTGTGTATATGCGGTCTTAAAGACCAACCAAAACAATAAGATAGATAGATTAGGTATAAGAGATATTACGCATGCGCAGTCTTAAATATCGGTAAACTCCGGGTGTATATGCAATACGTCCGGTCGTGTGAATCCGGCCTACAGTGTATAATAATAAGGTTAGTGAGGGTGTGATGAGGTGGTATTAGAATAAGAGAGAGGGTCTCATGTTACTTCCCTTTTTAATATGGCACCAATTATCTGGCAGCTATATGAATGAATACAATATTTTGAACATTTGACATTTATTTTTCAGAAATATTGACTGCTGACTATGTGGCGATATATGAAAAGGACGCATGTATCAGAAGAGGAGGAGGGGTAATTCAGTCAACAACAATGAGGTTAGTGATGAAGAATCGCAAAATTCAGAAAACCCTCAAAACACAACAACTGACCTGTCAGGAACAGGTATGATTAATATGTGAAATATACAATATTTTACTACATACTTGTTAATTATTGTTGAAAACAGAAGAAGACATTCACTGAGGGCATTTGTCTTGTCACCCAGGGGTCTGGCTAAATGGCAAATGCCTCTAGATATTAGTCACAGGAAAAGAAGTTGGTTATATTACATTCACACTTAAGGGGAGCTTCAAAAGACCTGGTCGGGTGCAAATCCGCAGGGGGCCTGTCACTATAAAGGTGGGATTTGGCCAATAACTAACCCTAGGATCAAAGCAGCGTTCATATTTTGGGGAAATTCATACTTTCTCATATTTGTGGAAACCCGAAACTTTAGGGAAGCATGACACTTGCTCCGGTTGGTACTACTTACAATTTTGGAGTCGGTGGAATGTTTGGAAGGGGCCTTAATAAGCCACAGGACCTGCGTACATCCTGCCTAGGGATTGTTTGGTATTTAGACATCACTTATAAAGCCAGGAATGTGACTATCATACTTGTATAAGTGCAACCACCCAGAGGCAGAAATATGGTTTCATGGTTCAGTTATCAAAATCAGAGGGGCGGGTTCCAGAATCTCAGACCAGCCCCATACTGAGGTCACAGCCGGCTGACCAATCACCTCTCCTTGCCAGGGGGAGGAGAGATAAACGGATAAGGTGTCTTTAAATATGGAATCAGCCAAAGGCTCAGGATGGTTCCATGTGGGGTTCAGATTGCCAGCCTGGGGGAATTATCCATCGTTTCTGCTAAACCCCTAGCAAGGAGGTAATTTCCACACAGGTGATTATTTTGTGTTATTTCTCCCTTTTGTTTTATATTGCTTGTATGTCTTATTCTGTTTAAGTCTTGTAACCTTTTATTGTTAAATATCCTTTTTTTAATGTAATCACCATTGTACCTTTTGTAGAATACATTTTTCATTTATTTTGCCATATTTGTTCAGAAAGCCCTGCTCTCTGAAGAGACTTGACTGCTTTTGGCTACTGTAACTTATAAAGGGGATAACTAGCGAGGTGATCATTTCAATAACTGTCATAGCATATGTACGTTTAGAACTATGTACACCCCATCTCCCTCCATCGCCATTATGACATTTGTGACAGGAGTGTTCATACATATCTGTGTAAGATCTAGCTGATTAATCAGACCCTTTATTGTATTACTGTAGCTTTTATTTGCAAAACAGTGCAAAGTAAATGATATAAAGTGAGACTGACATAATGTATGCTGTAAGGTAGGAATAGCCAGGTGGGATAATGCTGCCTACCTGGTGTAATCATACAGAGTGGCCACAATAGCTGCTTTGATACATACAAACAAATCAATCTAGTATACACACTGCCCAAGTGTCATTGTATAGTGTGTACCCAGCTTTTGTACAGTAATCATTCCATAAAACAATATGCATAAAAATGATACCAATGCAAGGCAAGGTTTGTGACGTTGGTGCCAGGCCCCGGACTGACATGGTAAGAGAATCATAACATTATGATTATTATTCCTTTCCATTTTACATGTCCCCCCTGCCCACATTACGGAGTGTAGGCAGGTGGAGGCGATTGACTGCTCTGACAGACGGATCTCCCTGTGTATGGAACTAAGTTCAGTATTCCTGGAGATCCGTTGTGTAACTTCTGGCACTTGCATGACGTTTGCAAGTATGAATCCAGCCCAGGGTTAGGAATTAGGGTTTAGAATTAGGGTTAAATATACATCCAAAATATCTGTATAGCTCAGTGTAATATGTAGGAAAAGGATCAAAGGACAATACTAATACACATTGAGCTGCATGCAGACTTCTGATTCTGATCTGATTGGATCCCTGAGGAAAAGATTCAGATAGACCAGTTAGCGCTATCTACAAAATGTATCTATCTATCTACATAATAGAGAAGATCCCTCTCCTCTTTCAGGTTTTTTTTTACCTTTCAGGATCATCCACTGAGCAGGACTGTGGCCAGAATATGACGTCCTGCGGTGGCTGAGACTGGGAAATGAAGTCCCGTGGTCACAGGCTGTGATCGCGGGACTTCATTTCCCAGTCTTGGCCACCACGAGACTTCATATTCTGGTCAAAGTCCCACTTGGTGGATAAGCATGAAAGGGAAGAAAACTTTGGAGGGGAGGGAGCTGGAGACTAGACCTCATTTTAACATCCAGCCGCAGTCTGACTCCACACCAGCGCCAAACACAGTGTTCAATTAAAATTTCTGTAAAGTAGAATGCATGTAAAATAATATTTTATAATAATAGTACTTGTTCTTCTTTTCTACTTTGTTCATTGTACCCTGAATACTCCAATAATTTGCACCAAAATAAACGTATTTAACAAGTGCATCGTTTCCATGGTTCAGGGGAGGACAGCTACACACTGAGCACAGGTGAAATGTCTATTAAAGTGATGAAATGTTTGTCCATGTGATATGTTGATGAAATAGAATTTTTGTTTTGTTTGAACAATTAAGAGTAGACTTGTGGGCAGCGCAGGGCAGCAATCTGACACATAGACCAGTCCTACAGCCACGGGACACTGGCTCCAACCCCAGAATGTGACATACAGGGTCGACTGAACAGGAGAACAAATGATTACCGATACACAGGACCAGATGCTGGATCTCCGCTGTATCCAGAAATCCATATGATCCAGGATCAGATCCGTCCTGGGAAAGCGGCAGACGTGATTGGAAAATGCCCCCACATAGGAAGTCTGGATCCAGTTAATTGATCCATTTGGCTAAACAAGATGAGTTGCTATAAACAGGCTATTATGTCTGTGCTCCTTATTGCATACAGGAATATTCATATATTCTTATATATCCTTAGTAGCCATATGTGCTGATCATAAATGTAACATGAAGAAGGCTTCATATCTTTACCTGGTTCCAGGCTCATCTTCTTAACAGGACAATCTCTAGCCAAAGATTACATATAAATATTATTTTCTTTCTTTCTCTAATTATTTTACACATAATTATTGTTATTATATCAAGAAAAGTGCAATAAAACTCCACCAAGCATTATTCCATTAATCTGTAATATTTAGATAATCTGATACTGGTAATAGTACTATACGAAATGGTTCTGTCACTCCTAATAGAACAGAGCATTGCAAAATTAACTTCACATAACTTTATTAAATATTTATTATTTATATAACTGTGCATAGTTTATTGATCCAGCAATATCGTATATATTATATCATATATAGACTATGGCCAGAAGACTTGTGAACATCTAAGTCAGATCTAACTGTCTCACTCCCCCAATGTAAACAATGGGCTGGATCCAGACCTTGTTAAGTGCTTGAACTTAGTTACTCCTGGGCTAAACCATGTTGATTGCAGGGGAGTCATATTTCCTCTGTTGCAAACAGTATTAGAGTTGAGAGGTGATGTTTCCTATCCCAAGTCTAAATAACAGTGTGATAGTAAAGCTGGTCAGTATCTGTGTGCAGTAACAATTCAGAGAAATATCCCTGCATGCAAAGAATACAATTCACTTGGCTCCCCCTGAAATCAACATGGTTTAGCCATCGAGTAACTAAGTTCATGCACTTAACAAGGTCTGGATCCAGCCCAATGTGTTTATGATCAGATTTCTGGACTGATTTTATGTCCACAATCACATTGGCCTCTTATGGAAGTTGACTGGTGCTTCTATGGATGATTTAACACTAAACATTAATCACAGCAGTCACTTTAAATGTTTATTTTAAACGTGGATTATGTAAAGCAATATTACAACAAAACGCTAATAAATACCAATTAAGAACAATTTGGATTAAAAAAAAACCTTTTTTTTTCCCATAGAGGTGACTCCGCTCAATTTTCTATTTCTTTTCTCTGGTAGACCTTGAAGGGAAGAAAGAGATTCTATATCCATCAATACTACTATTTATAGTGTTACTAAGGGGGCAAAAGGTAAGGTAGGGTTTGAAAGCGGAAATCGGTCAAAGTACGTACATTCAAGGGGTGTGCCTAGGGGTGTGCATAGAAGGTAATACGCTACGTCGGTAAACGGATTGCAAGCCGCGTTCTGGATCTACCCCATAGTTGGTAGTGATAGGGTAGAGGTCAAGTTGCTAAACCTAGTGTTTATAATTAGTATTTTTGTGATTTTATAGTAATCTCAGCTGTGGTCATCATATATTAAACATGTATAGACCGAGGATGTAGGACTAATGCACATCCCCAAGACCCTTGTCCAGAAGATGTTGTGTTGCACGGTCTGTAGTCTCTTCCTGTCTCGGAGATTCATTATCTGAATTTCTATTGCTAATATTTTTCTGTAGTACCCCGGGGTGTAAGTGATCTTGTCATAGCAGGTGGTATTTCTGGATTCCTGTGTTCAGAAGATGTGCAATTATCTTTCCAATCTGTAGAACTTTTTATCTCTCTTTGTGTCTTTGAATTTTGTGCTGGAATAGAGAAATATTGAGAAAATGTGATCAGTAATGTTCACTGGATAACAAAACATATTTGTCTTACAGAATATTGAGGTTATTCATCATTAGGTGTTACTTTTGGCATTTATTTATCACATGAAACCTTTAAAACAATCTACTACAGTATGTAATAATACTTGTACAATAACTTATTGAGACCTCTCCAATAAATTTGGGGACAGAGCTTGTTCCAGGTGGAGGCACAGTGATGGGTGCACCTACCTCAGCTCTGTCACCCTTACCATCCATTGTTAGACACTTTTAGCAACAGTCTGCAAGACTTTCTGTCTGTCACTTTGGTGGAACTGAACTGAGAATATGGAGCTTGGTCAGCTTTCTTGTTGGCATTGAAACACCAATGAAGTGTGGTGATAAACAAAAATATCCTAAACATTGTTCAGCTCAGGTCTGCACCCCCAGTCAGGCCTGGTTCCTTTATTTTTCCTGCCCCTCCTATATCTTATGCCTCCATACTCATAATTCACTAAGAACAAGCAAACTCTCAGATGACAGCCCCACATTATCCCCAGTAAGCGATGATCTCTTATGTAATAGCGGATTACAAAATGAATGCAGATGTGGTTATTCAGACCTGATCTCACTAATAAGACTGCCACCTATGGAAGGAGGTGTGGGTTCCCACCTATTTCGAAAAGGCCATTCTCTCCCAGCCAGTTCTGAACTGGCTAGGAAATCGATTGCTTTTGCCTTGAAGAGGTAAAGCAATCAATCCTTGGACCACCGAAAACAGATCCTCGAATGGTAAGTCTAAATTTGACCCCAACTGCCCCATTTCTGCTGGCAGACTGACAACGCAATGGGGGGGAAGGGGTGGACTATTGTACAGCATTTACAGTAAGAGTGTGTTTCCATAAATGAATGCAGTGGAGACTGAAACAGTTGTAAAGTAGCACAAGTTGATCTGAATCATTTGCACCAGCTACAGAACATGTCTAAATCCAAGATGATGAAGACTCAGAGACTCCACAACGTATGTGAGAACATGATTAACGATCACACAGGTATGGAAGTTAGTAAATAGCAATTCAAATTCAAGTTTTCCACCCTCAGCAGTGGTGACCAGCCGTAGTGCAGACAGCCCAGGAAAATCAAGGTGAGAATGTTGTTGTGTTTTTACTATTTATTATATATGACGATATATTTAGTGCAGCAGTTAACAGTGAGCCTTGGCATGAAGCATACACAATATAGACTATACACAACAGTGGAGTTCTAGATCAAGCCCAGTGTATCCAAATATTTCCCATCTCTCTTCAATATTTTTCTTTCTAATATTACTCTAAACTGTGGCCTGGAGAACTGTACTCTCCTTGTATGTAACGTGTCACAGGTCCTCCATATAAGTTCTACTCACCATTAATGTTATGTACAGGTGTTATGCGTCTCTCTATCACGGTATTAGAACCTGGATCTTCCAATCTACAGATGAATTCTGTTTCAAGGTCTAACTCCAGGAATGAATCAAGAGTCAGAGACGCCGTATGGATGGGTCCTGGTCCCAGCTTCGTGACATCTGACTTCTTGTTTACAGGAACTTGAAAATTGCAATCTTTCCTTTTTCTGTGCCATGTCACAGTGTGGTTTCCAGCAATATAATTAGATATATTACACCTGAATGTGGCTTTCCTCCCTGGAAGCAGCTCTTCCACCTCTATTTCCTCCATTGTTGGCAGAATTTCTATAAAAGTGCAGACATTGTATGATGGACGTATCTCAGACAATCACAGTAACACTTCAATCATTACCACAATCATTACTCATTGCCTTGTGAATAGATGTCTGTTATACTGTAAAGACATAATACACCTGATTCTATAATTTGTGTACAGGATGACAGAGACAGTGGGGGGTCAGTTTCCTCTTGTCGCAGTAGAATGATGAGCGCCCCCTAGTGTATAAGATTTCTATGAGACATTGGGGTTGATCCAGAGCTACACACTAGCGCCGATCGTATATTTATGCTCAGCGTAAATACAATGCGCTCCCCCGGACACTCCCCTCGGTCGACCGTAATTTCACCTCCTTACGCTTGCCGACTCTACCTTAACTTTTCCCATCATAAGTACGCCCAGACATAATTATGCGCCGATCGTAAACCTGCCTCAGCATATCGCCCATACCGTACGATTTATATGCAGCCCCGCCTACATTTCATAACTGCATTGCACTTACGGCTAGCGTAATATAGGCACGCCCTTTTATGCCTATTTACGCCAATGTTACGGATCAATTTACAACTGCGCACAACAGCGAATGACGCCAGGAAGTAGTCACTGTGCGCATGCGAGTGCCTATGCTGTGATGAGGTGACGCTTATGACAGGCGTATTTACGCCCTGGATCTGGCCCATTATGTTATGTGGATTGTACTGTTCCTTTCCCTTATTCTTACCCACATCCCAAAACCACTGATTGTGAATGATTGAAATGTATGTATGTATATATGTATATATGTATGTATGTATGTATATATGTATGTATGTATATATGTATATATGTATGTATGTATGTATGTATGTATGTATATATGTAT
>WWET01005207.1:30608-52223 GCA_011038615.1 Limnodynastes dumerilii
TGTATGTATGTATATATGTGTATGTGTGTATGTATGTATATGTATGTGTGTGTATGTATGTATGTATGTATATGTATGTGTGTGTATGTATGTATGTATGTATGTATGTGTGTGCGTATGTGTATGTATGTATGTATGTATGTATGTATATATATGTATGTATGTATGTATGTATGATAGGGACCACTGGAACACCTAAAGAGTCATGTGAACTATGCTGGGACACTTATATGCTGCACTGCAGGAACAACTTGCTGTTGGTGATGTTGCTGACCTGTTATGCTGTCTGCCTGCTAAAATAAAAGAACTTGACTTTATTTCCTCCATGCGATGTGCTCCTTTATCGCAGTATGTATGTATTTATGTATTTGAGATGTGTATGTATGAATGAGATATGTATTTATGTTATGTATGTATGAATGAGATATATATGTAGGTATGTATGAATGACATATGTATATATTTATTTTATGTATGTTATGTTTGTATGTATGTATGAATGAAATATATGTATGTATGAATGAGATATGTATGTATGTATGTATGAGATATGTATGTATGTATGGGATATGTATGTATGTTATGTATGTATGTATGTATGAATGAGATATATGTATGTATGTATGAGATATGTATGTATGTATGGGATATGTATGTATGTTATGTATGTATGTATGTATGAATGAGATATATGTATGTATGTATGAGATATGTATGTATGTATGGGATATGTATGTATGTTATGTATGTATGTATGTATGAATGAGATATATGTATGTATGTATGAGATATGTATGTATGTATGGGATATGTATGTATGTTATGTATGTATGTATGTATGAATGAGATATATGTATGTATGTATGAGATATGTATGTATGTATGGGATATGTATGTATGTTATGTATGTATGTATGTATGAATGAGATATATGTATGTATGTATGAGATATGTATGTATGTATGGGATATGTATGTATGTTATGTATGTATGTATGTATGAATGAGATATATGTATGTATGTATGAGATATGTATGTATGTATGGGATATGTATGTATGTTATATGATGAGCGCTGTAGATGTTGCTAGGTATAATGTAAATATAAAAATGTATAACAAATGGCTTCTGTAAATAACAAAAGTTTATTAAACACTAGAAATATAAAACCATGTCATAAAAAGCAATTTGTGCTAAGACATCCAAGAAACTTCCTACAATCCTATGTATTTGCCTGAAGAGAACAGTTCAATAGTAGAAAGACCTGAACCTATTAATGAGCAATTCCATCAAAGAGAAATTGGACTATTTACTAGACACTTAGGGCCCGATTCAATTGTCGGCGTATTTTTCAAAAATATTGCGATGTAAATAACACGATGCCTTCGCCGATCATTTCACGTAAACAATACGCCAATTCAATTGTTTTTTATTCGCTGCGTAAAATGAGAAGGCAGCGATGTGAGCGAAGAAGAAATTTTACGTAAAGAAAAAAAAAACCCTTTGTGGAACGTTGCAACTCACTTACTTCTAGCAGGAAATGCCCGGCGCTAATGACATCGTTAAAAGTGTGCACCTCTCATAGGTGCAAATTTAAAATTAACGCTAATTTAAAAACGGTGTATTTTTAACGCTACAAAATAATTGCATTGCAAAAAAAAAAATACTGCCCGTTATTTTGATAAAAATAGCGTTAAAAATACTCCGGCGAACGATTTTAAGTTCATTGAATTGGGCCCTCAGCCTTTCTAAGACAAGTGTATCCAAGTCTCAGGAGTCCGTTTTGCCACTTTCCCAAGCATATTGAAAGGAATATCAGATCGTGTTTAATCATCTTTGTCTGCTGATTAGCTTTTCACACTTATTCAGTATTTAATTTCTCTTTGATGGAATTGCTCATTAATAGGTTCAGTTCTTTTTACTATTGAACTGTTCTCTTCAGGCAACTACATAGGATTGTAGGAAGTTTCTTGGATGTCTTAGCACAAATTGCTCTTTATGACATGGTTTTATATTTCTAGTGTTTAATAAACTTTTGTTATTTACAGAAGCCATTTGTTATACATTTTTATATTTACATTATACCTAGCAACATCTACAGCGCTCATCATTTTTTCCCTTGTGTTTATTTGTAATTGGGGAGAGCAGACCCCGATATATGATTAGTAGCGCTAGATTGTAAGCAGGTATTTTATATCTTATATTTCATTTAATTACCCCTCCAGTGCCCCTCCAACCAATTATTAGGTCTTATTGGACAAATCCCATTGCAAAAACGACGTGTATCCATAGTACTGTGAATACTGCCATTTGCACTGCATCCCTTTGGATTAATGGTTTATCTCCTGAATACTGTGTTAGAGCAAAACGGGAGCAAATCTGCACCTGGACCAACCAATGTTACAAGGTGACGGTGCAAATGTTATTGTATTGCATGAATGGACAGTGCATGAATTTGACTTGGGTTTGGTAGTTCTAGGAAACGCCATCTCTTGTGTGTCATGCTGTTTCTACAGGTTACTGTACATCTTTGTGCCCTGCTACCCTTTTATAAGGGGGGATGCAGAGCCATTTTATGGGCTATATAATGAACAAAGTTCAAAAGAAATAAAGACCTTTATTATAGGTTCCTCAAATGCTCAACTTAGGACTCTCTAAGCCCCATAAGAAAATATCTTTACTTCTTATTTGTGTTGAAAATATTAAAATCGACATATCAGTCTTGTATAGCCTCTTGGCTGTTTCATATGTCAATTAAATCCAGGGGCAGATTTAGAGGGGCGATCGCCTATCCTTAGAGATGTGCTGGCAGGGTGCCCCATTCCCTCCCTCTCAGGGCTTTATATTGTTACTGCTGACAAGATGTTGGATTGTAATTTAAATCTGTCAGTATGTATCCAGCATTACTGTTTGGTTGCTTTTCCTTGTACAAATATGAGACACCTGCAGCAACTTATTAGCCACCATGGCTACCTGGATTCTGGGATTTTTTTCTTGTATTGTGGAGGTGTAACATATAATAGTCATCACTACTCACCTGTCACATGTGCAGCTCCTGTGCTGCTCTCTATCAGTTGATCAGAGCCAGGAATGTCCAGTCTGCAGATAAATTCTGCCCCATCATCTGACCTCTGGACTGGATCAAGACTCAGACAAGCCGTGTAGATGGGTTTTTGTCCCAGCTCCTCATCGATCCTGATATATGACTTGTTTGTGTCAGAAATCGCAGGGACTAGATTACCCCGATATTTATTTTTTCTTAACCATGTCACAGTGTGTTCACCAACAATATAATTAGAAATATTACACCTGAGTGTGGCTTTCTTCCCTGGATTCAGCTCCTCCACCTCTATTTCCTCCATTGCTGGGAGAATTTCTATAAAAGTGCAGACATTGTATCATGGACGTATCTCAGACAGTTATCCATCACAGTAACACATCAATCATTTCCACTTATTGCCTTGTGAATAGATATCTATTATACCGTATAAGACATATTACACCTGATTCTATACATTTGTGTAAAGGATGACAGAGGGTGAGTTTCCTCCTGCAGGTGGGATGTCTGCACCTTCAGTGGTTTTTCATATATAATCATCATTACTACTCACCTGTCACATGTACAGGTCCTGTGTGTCTTTCTATCAGGTGTTTAGACCTGGGAATGTCCAGTCTACAGATAAATTCTGCTCCATGGTCTGACCTCAGGACTGGATCAAGAGTCAGACAAGCCGTGTAGATGGGTTCTTGCCCCGGCTGCTCATTAATCCTGATAGATGATTGGTTGTTTGTGTCAGAACTTGTAGGAACTAAATTACTCCCATCTTTCCCTCTTCTGTACCATGTCACAGTGTGGTCACCAACAATATAATTAGATATATTACACCTGAGTGTGACTTTCTTCCCAGGAATCAGCTCCTTCACCTCTATTTCTTCCATTGTTGGCAGAGTTTCTATAAAAGTGCAGACATTGTATCAGTATTAGGAGTAAGCACAAAATATATTGTACGTGTTTTCCACAACAAATATGTGCTGATTCACAGATGTATAGCATAACATGTAACAGATCGGATGAATTTTTATGACGCCTCTCTGGTTGGAGGATCAGTGTTTTCTATTCAATGTAAAATACGCCAATGAAGAGATCTGAAGCTACACAGACACAGAAGATTGCAGGAATGTGCAGTCGTGTAAGCCTGTTGAATGAATGAACTGGCTTCTCAGTCTAAGGGGTAAATGTTCTAAGTTTTTAAAAAAATTTTGGGCACCATGTAAATCACTGTATTTTCTAAGGCAAAACCCTACAAGAAATATCCAGAAGCAGTGATTTTGAAATTGCCGTCCTGATTTTTACAATGTTGAAAACACATTTCCGATGGTTTCAAAACCGCTGTCAAAAAGCCAAAAAACCAGTAGTGATTGCAGCATTGTACGTGACATACGGAAATTGCCCATCTTTATTAAATGAGGATCTTGCCCTAAAACGGGAGGCTTCAAAGTGATTGCAGGTTGTATGGAGATAATCAAAGAGGTGGATGACTAATGAGGGCATATGGAGAACTATTTTAATATATGTGACCGGATTCACACTTGCATGTGTGATCCACATGTATCCGCACTTACTTCTCCAGTCCCCTCCCCCACCCCACCCCCGTTTTTAGGTACATTATGCCATAGGACTACCTTATCTATCCGTGCTTAGTTTTTTTCTTAAGTAGGAAACTACACATGGACATTGTCTCCCCCCCCCCCCCCCCCCCCCCCCCCCGCGCCTCCTGANCTAATCTAAATCTCTCACCCTCCCACTTCTACCTAATCCCTCCTCTAATGCCACCTCTTTCTAACTACACTACTCTGTGCTGTCTTTAAAGACCACATGGAGGCAACCTACACACCTAAAGGGTACATAGATTACGTAAATGACTTGCTACGCATGTGTATTAGGTCATTTCATAGAAATACGCACATAAGAAGTAGAAGATTCTTAGGCCATGATGAATATCTTATAATGATGGGAAGAGAGCAATAAGGGATAATTCTGCTGATCCAGAGTTTGATAGTAAGGACAGAATAGATGCAAAGCAATTCACTTTTTTTAGCATAGAGACAAAGTATTTTTTTGCTCATTCTGCATACCTTTATACCCCATCAGACTGCCCCATGCTTTTGCTGAGGTCTTTACTTATCTGTTTTGCTCTTACTCAAACTCTGGCTCAGCCCCAGTAATGACGAGGGTATAATAATGTGGGGAATGGAGAACGAGGGGCTCCAAGCTATGATATAAAAGGAAGGAAACTGAGGAGGGGCAGAAGAAAGGGAGAGCGTGCTAAAGGTGAATCAAGGAGACCAATGGAGATGGAAGGAGATATAGGACCAGTACCACAATGCTCCGGATCCTGCTTTGATAGTAGTGGCTGTTTTCCACGTGCGGTGAGCAGAAAACATACACATTTGACATTCGCCCTCTACTGACTTCCAGTATGGATCTGGATCCTCAAGTTCCAGATTTCCGTGCTGAAAGATGTTCCGGGCTGGACAAGGTGGGATGCTGAAAGGGAGAAGGTATTTAAATCGTACAGTAAGGGCTTTGTGATACTCTTATGCAGGATCAACATTTTCCATGTGACCGGAATGTAAATGTTAGGTGTGATCCTGCTGGCGGAAAGTGCTTAATTGTGAGGGGAGTGTTCTCCTTACGCCCTTATGCTAATTAGCATTGCACAGCAACCCTGTAGCGGCCTCCATAGCTGCAAGAGAGGAAGGTTGTACTTAGAGCTTAGTATTACACTACAGTATAGGTGTGTGTCATACTATGTACTGATCCACTGCCATTATAAGTGTATACAAGTAGGAAACATTAAAGCGCTCGCACGGAAGCATGTATACAGGGTCTGGTATGAAATGTCAACAGTTATCCTATTTCACATACATACAGGATGATCAAGAGCCGGCCTCACCATCATGAGATTGTGCTATAGTTCAATTTAGATCATGAAATGGCAGCAGGTCAGAGTGACGACAGAGGAGTATTATGCTAGTACTTGTCTGTAACATCTGTAAACGTCATGTAATGCAGACGACTTGTAGAATACTTCAGAAAGGTAATAATACCCATGTAATAATAACATAATACTCAACTCACAACATTTTGACCTGTTGATGATTTGACCTGTTGGGATTTTGTCTGTCAACATAACACCCCTGGCAAGGTGAATACAGCGGAGATAACTTATCCTCACTCATACAGGTTCAGAGAGCCAAATGCAGACACTGGATCTTTGAATCCAGTCTATGATGTGTTTAGTTAATTTTGTGTCTGTAGGAGGAGACGTTATTTAAGCATAAGAGTCATTTTCCTTGTGATCATAATAGACAGATGAAATCATATAAGCCCAGCCAGAGACCTGGGGCCGGATCCAGGTTTTACAAGCGGCTTGTGGAAGTCGGATGATGTTCTAGCAGCGTGCATGTCCGTGCCAGATGTTCCACAACAGAACTCAGTTCGTACAATAGGTTTTTTTGTGCGGGGGGAGATTCATAAAATCTGCATGCCTAATTTCCACAAGAGAGGAGAGGAAAGGCAGATAGATGAAGTAAGTGGGTAGCTGAGGATCTGCATTTTAAAGCAGGGTTTATCCACAACTCTGCACTTTGTGGAACTTATAGACCTCTGCACGTATGGAATGTGTGCGGAGGTCAGGATCAGTTCTCCGATCCTCAATTAAGCAAGAGTGCTGACTTATGTATGTATGCACAGTATCTACATTATACTTCCGCAACGGAATACAGCATCTGATGCTTCTTTCCACGTAGAAATCCGTCTCTGAGGGGGGGGGGGGGGGTTGGGCAGAAGGATGATCCTATATTCTGCATTCACAGAGTTGTACATAAGAGAGCAGGGGGATTACCCTGTTTTCCTGCATGTGGTATTGTGCATCAGACATTCCATATGTTATCTATTGTTGTTGAGGCTACTTATGGAATTTCCCTTTGAATCTAGATCATGCCAAAGAAGTCAAAGAGGTCTAGTGTGTGGCTAGATAGCTATAATAGGGCCTCTCCACCATATATGAAAGAGCAAACCCAAAGATTAGAAACAGCTTTGTGTAACTGGCTTGTATACAGCTTATATGCAATATACCTGACATCTACAGATATAGAGGCCTTAGCAATGCTAATTTGGATAGCTCACTGTTCTTGTCACTCATAGGCGTCCTAAGATCCTGTTCCTAAGCCCTTTGTGGGGCTCACGTTCAGGCGTTGGGGCTTGGAGAACAGTGTGATATTAGTTCCCTTTGCCCCACTGTGTATGTGCAGCTTCGTTCAGATTGGGTAGGGCGCTACCGTGTTATAGATCGGGCCTGAGTCGGAATGAATTGGCGAGATTGTGAATAAAAGCCGTGTTCTGTATTTTGCCTCGAAAGTTAGCAAAAACATTGACCAAGAATGTGGAGAAAACTATCACTTTTTTAGTTACCACAAATTTTCTGTGTGGACGCTGGAACCTGGGGAAATGAAGGGTGATGCCAGAGTGAAGTTAATGGATAGGTCGAAAGTTCCTTTCTGTTGTGTCCCAAACCTTAAGGGTAAACTGAATGGTGGGTAACTAATTTGCCTGTGTGTAATAACTTATTTTATATGTCCACCCATTTCTTAATCGGAGGTTTAGACCTCCAGGTAATCAGGGTGTTCAGCTGCGTTGCCAGGTAATAGATTTGAAGTGGTAGGCCCATTCCGTGGTTGACTTTGACAATAACGTCCTTTGCAGTCTGTTTTTCCCCATCCCATATAAATCTTGTGCATGCTGATTGCAAGGAAGAAAGTGTGGAGGTGGGGACCAACACTGGGAGACTGTATATGCCCTCCCTTATCCCCTAATGAACCCTACTAACCACCCTTTATGAAGTCCTCATTGGTTGGTTACTTAACAAACTGAAGGCTCTTATTTCTCTTCAGGCTATCTCGTCCTTCTGGCCTGATGAGGATAGATGCACTTACGTTTTTTATTTAATCCGTGCCACCAGATTAGATATGTAATGCCTAATCCAACAACAATTCCACACACAGCAGCCACAATGATAAGAGGGATCACATTATCCTTGGCATCTGTTGAAATAAATAGGAAAATGTTATTGAATGTGTACCACAGGATGTTCACCTAATACAGTACTGCAAAACATCCTGGATAATTAAATTCTGTTGTGTATTTAAAATGCTTTATAAATATATATTAAGGCAGCTCAGTGAGTAACATTTGTGCCTCAAAGTGCAAAGGTCATGTGTTTGATTTCTTGACTAGTCCTTATCTATGTGGAGTGTGCATGTTCTCCCCGTGTCTGCGTGGGTTTCCTCCCACACTTCAATAGCATGCTGGTAGGTTAATTGGCTGCTGAATTAATTAACTCTAATGGGCCTGATCCAGAACAACGCATCAGAGCGAATTTACGCATGGCGGAGACGTAAAATCGTAAAAAAAAGTACTGTGCATGCGCACCATAGAAGATACGCTCATTAGCGTAGCGGAATTGTGAACGTATGGGCCATTCACGTAATTGTCACATAAATACTTACGTGTGGGCATGCCAATTTTACGTGAGTCAAGAATACGTTTGTTTTACGTGAAGTAGGTGGAGGCAATCTACGTTCCAGTTTGGTACATAGATTGCCTCCGTGCAGTCTTTAAAAGCTGCACGGAGTATTATAAGTAAAAAGAGGCGGCGTAATGCCACCTCGGAGGGGGGGGGCAATGTTCATGTGGACATTGCATGGGTAGATAAGATAGCACTATTTCACTCATAAGTGCCATAAGGTAACTAAATAGGGGGGCAGGATAGAGGCAGGACGGATGAGTTGGGTGCGCACCTATCCCACGCGGATCTGTGAATATGGTCCTGTATGTGTTGGGGACCTTAGTATGTAGCTCCAATGGGACAAGGACTGATGTGAATGTGAAATATTCTCTATAAAGCGCTGGGTAATCTGATAGAGCTGTATAAACCCTGTTTATAAATAAATATATAAGATGCATATTCATTCCCACACAGCGGAAGCTGATCCAGACTTGGCCATAATTGTGCTACAACATGAACAATGAGAAGGCACCTTGAGTTTGTAAAATAGAGAGTGTATGAAGAGCCAGTAACACCTGAACATTAGCTCTGTATGAAAACGCAGTCATTGAAGTATTGATCTTTTCCCCAGTCATCCCGACATATAGGAAAGATAAGTCATTTAATGCAAAATGCAGAAATCCATATTACTATCATTACCTTTATACACCAGCTGGAAGTCACTCTGGAGAGGGTCTTGTAGAGACTGATGTTGGACTCTACATGAGAAGATCCGCTCTCTGTCCTCCTCAGTGGGGGTTATTGTTACTGAGGTCTTCACACTGTACGTCCCATCTGAGTTTTTCTGAGGTTTGTCCACTATGACCGTGTCCAGTATGTCCCCATCCCTGAGCCACTGAATGTTGATGTCCTCTGGGTAGAATCCAGTGATGAAGCTGTGCAGGACACTCTCTGTATTCATAACAGCGATATTACTAGTGATCACGATCTTCAGCGGAGCTGGAACAGAACATAATGTAATCTGAGACCTTATACTGTTCTTTTCTTGACAATCAGCTGTTTGAAGACACACTGCGACAGCAGAACATGAGAGTGCACCTACATAGGTGCTTATAGCCGAGGTGGCTCACAATTTTCTACTACAACATGGGCCCTTTCCAATTTTTTACTATAAGGTTCACACAAAGGCATTGTCTGCTTTTGATATCAGAAAGTGCAGATGGAAATAAGCGCCCCATATTGATTTGTGCTATAGGGGCACGTGAAGCTCCATATGCCCCCACAGTAGGGTCCAAATGCCCCCCACCTGTATCTCTACAATCCTCCTTCTCTCCAACCCCATTAAATCTTTCCAGCCCCCTTCAGCCTCCACATGTATCCCTCCAGTGTCCCTACTATCTCTGCAATCCTCCTTAAGGGGCTGATCCAGAGGTGCCAGAAAACAAAACACGTGCGCCATATATGCAGGCACAGATCCTGAATGGACTGTGTGTGGTCCAAGGCAGCACACAATGGTGTCTCTGGCTGCCTATGCAGGTATAGAACGTAGTGTTATAGGCACAAAGCAGCTAAGGTAAATGCAGCCAGATAGACATAGAGAATTATGCACAAGTGCAGGGTAGTGCAATGTATTTTATAGTGGTCGCAATGTGAACGCACTAACACTATATAAAAGACTTAGAAAATGTATTTTTTTATTTATATTTTCTATTTCTCATTTTTTATTACTGTATAAATAAAATATTTTACGCCTGTTCAGAGCTTAAGCAGCTATTTCATAACTTCTGTACTGCATTTGAAGTACGCAAAGGTCCACTATTATTATGGAGTGTCAGCCCCTTGGTCTTAGACATGACCTGTGACTGGTGACAGTAGCTGTTTCTGTCTGCGTTCATTCTGGATTACATGATTACATAAGCACACACTTAGGGCCTGATTCAGAGGCTGAAAATAAGAACTTAAAGTTACACCTGGGCTAAACCATGTTGATTTCAGGGGGAGTCAGGGTAATTTTATTCTATGCATGCAGGGAGAATGCTTTGCTGTTACTTATTGCACACAGACACCTGATCAGCTTCACTTTTAAACTGCTAATTAGACTTGAGCTGGGAAACATCACCTTTTAACTATAATACTGTTGCAACAAATGAAATTTGACTCCCCTGAAAATAACTTGGTTTAGCCCAGGTGTAACTTTAAGTTCTTATTTTCAATCTCTGAATCAGGGCCTTACTGACTGCCTGCCTCCCACCTTATGCCTTCGCAACGCATGCAGCCACAGCTCAGGTAGCATTCTCAGGACAGAGATTGCACGTGCAACGATTCTGAACATGAATCCTATATGCTACAATAGAAGCATAAACACTGGATTATCTCCTATATCTCTTCAGCTGCCTTTCTTTCTCTCCAGCCCCCCCTTCTATCACTCAACTCTCCCTGGTATTTTTTAATATCCGTTGTAGACCTCCGTTCTGACTCCCCTTTGTTTCTCTCCAATCCCCCTTTTATATCACCATCTCTATATCACCTTTTCTATACATTCAAACCCCTCTGCTTCTTTCCAGTCCTTCTAAATATTCTGTCTCTCCCATCCCCATCTTTCTTTCAAATCCCTTTTCTGTCCTTTCAGCCAACCCTGCAGATCTGCAAACCCCTCTTCTAGCTTGTCCCCCTCCTTCTATGGGCGTATTCACAGATCCGTTTCCTTGAAGGTACGTAATTCTACGCACGGCCGGTGCAGGCCACACCCCCTCATGACACGCCCCTCTCTCGGCCCTGCTGTTGGTGACTTCCGCCTCCATAGACCACTTGTAACTTTCGGTGTGCAGTCGTGTGCGTAGGCGTCCTCCGTATATGCGATTCACGTTAGTTGCGTCCACATTCCTTCATATAAATGCCTTCCCTCGCCCATTTTTCTTTACATTTTCACACGTATTTTTGCATCGCATATCCGGACATATGTATCCAATTGTGATTTACAAGTCCGTCCATGAGGCACTTACGCGCGTATAGTCTACGTTTACTACGTAAAAACATTACCACGCACAGAAGAAACATCCCTAAAAATACGCACGAACTCGCCGTGAAAACAGATCTCTGAATACGGCCCCATCTCTCCAGCCCCCTTCTATCTTTCAAACCCTCCTCGAATTACCTCAACCTCTCTCTAGATCTCTATGCCCACTTCTAACCTAAAGACCGCAAATGCGCAATCTACGTTGCAACAAGTAACAGATTACATTACAGAATTACTGCACATGCGCAGTAGACCAAATCGGAATCCTCCAGCCTCATATGCTATGCGGCCAGAGCTCTGCATCAGCCCTCTATCACTTCAACAATCCACCTTACCTTTCTATTCCTTATTATCCATCCAACACCTTTGTGTCTCTCTACCAATATCTCATATCATCTATCATTTTATCCACACATATATCTATCTATCTATCTATCTATCTATCTATCTATCTATCTATCTATCTATCTATCTATCCATCTATCCTATATCTATCTATCTATCTATCTATCTATCTATCTATCTATCATATATCTATCTATCTATCTATCTATCTAATATCTATCTATCATCTATCTCATATCTACCTATCTGTCTATATCGATCCATCTATCCAAGCCCCCCTTCTCTCCTTGTTTTATGTAATATTTATAGTAATGTTACCTCCATACATCAGCTGGAAGTCTTCCTGGAGAGGGCCACTTAGAGCCTGATGTTGGACTCTGCATGAGAAGATCCGCTCTCTGTCCTCCTCAGTGGGGGTTATTGTTACTGAGGTCTTCACACTGTACGTCCCATCCTGTTGTCTCACAGTTTTCTCCTCAGTGACCGCATTAAGAATCTCTTTATTCCTTAACCAGAAAATGTTTATGTTCATTGGGTAGAAGCCAGCGATGGAGCTTTCCAGAACACTCTCTTTATTGGCAAAAACAACTTTATTAGTGATCACGATCCGAGGAGCAGCTGAAAAATAAGATTATTAATTGGAGAACCATTTACATTGTATTGATAATTTTGTGCATTAAGCCTGACTCAAACACCAATGTACCAAATATTCTAATGTGTTATGATTGGGACATTTGTTATAACAATTAAATACCTAAATAAAAGGACTTTATGATATATTAAATAGTCGTGGTATCATATAATGACTAATAGTGGATGCCCACGTTATTGATATCACCTTACAACCTTCTGCTATCATCAGGTGGATCCAGAGGTCCGATTCCTCACATTTTCGGTGTGTTCATTGCATGCTACTTGATCAGAGAAGATTGTGACCCATCTGGACTTTACAGGAATATAACTTCTAACATCTTTTAACAGAGGGACTGGGTGTTTTTATCTTTGTTAGTAATGGTTATTTGTTTGTGGTAATAAAAGCGTGTTACTCTGTCTACAGAAATTACTGCACTTGTTTGGGAAACCATAATATTCCTTTTTGGATGCATTAATGAATGATATTGTGACACATTGTGGATGCCATCCTGTTTACTCAGTTCAACAGCCTTTACTAGCAGCCTCCAGGATCGCCTCAGTCCTTGTTGCCCTGGTATTTCTCCAGGACTATGTGCATTCCCTTTCACTGTCTGGCTGCTGCACAAACCCAGGACACCGACCTGACTGGTGTATCTTCCTACGTGTTTCATGTATTTCACCATCTTATATACTCAATTTCCCCAATCAAATACCCACCAATGGGAGAAGAAGGAGCTTTATTTCAACCCCTTTCACAGACCCATCAGTGCCAGTATAATGTATATCTTATATACAATATTTTCCTTATAGAATATTTGCATCTTGCTGCTGTAAGCCTTAGAGTGCATCCAGCATTTCAGTCATCTAGATTGCATCCAGAAAGTGCAAACCTCCAGATTACCTCCCACTCTTGCATACATCCAGATTGTATCCCATACTTGCAAACCTCAGCATTGTATCCAGCACTTGCAAACGTCCTTATTGCATAGAGCACTTGCATGTTCCAGATTGCATTCAGATATTACAAACTTCTATCTTGGAAATGACCATTTGCAAACTTCCAAATTACCGTATCGTTATTGCCTTCTCCATTCCCCCAGCAGAAGAGGTTCTGAACTGGATACCTGAAACCCTTATTGACAATTATAATGCAGCAGACTATGGAATCGTGACATTCTGAGCCTTTCCTAACTACTGGTTTGGAACTATACTCTTTTATAGGATACACACAGTAATGATCCTTTAATGTTAAACAAAAGCTGTGTTACCTTTTATATCCAATTTGATTTCCTTCTGTAGTTTTACAGAGCTGTAGATCACTGAACATGTGTAGACTCCATCATCGAACCCAGATATGTTAGATATAACCAGATCGGCGATTCCATGTAACGCTTCCTCTGTGTCCAGTGAGTATCTCAGGTCACTTCTAGTAATAATATTATCATAGCTCAGGATATTATTTCCTCCTCTGTGCCAGTGTATTGCCAAGAATCTGAGATCCACAGGGAACTTCTCTACTTTGTACTGACAGGGAATCCAAGCGTTGGACCCCACCTGGGCCTGATGTTTGGAAGGAACAATTAGTTCCAAAGTCCGTGCTGTAAACAGTAAATATATGTCTATGTCTATATGACTATATAAATATACTGGAATAAGATACCGCTTTGTGTTTAGGATGGCAAAAGTTACTAGATTAACAGATTCACATACCCTCCAGTGGTGCCTATTTGGCCATTAAAGTACTGCTTTTTAACAGTCTTTATCAACCAAAATGGCTGCACAGGGTTTTACTGGGAATATACAGAGCCTCAGTTGTCAATCAATACAATGAACAAATCTGGTCACAGTGAGGTGCTGTCTAAATGTGGGGATGCTGGAGAGCCAATCAGGGTTCACTACTTCATAGCCTCATCCACAGGATGGGCAGACTAGCAAGCCAATCAGGGCTTGTTACATCATACCACTGCCCACCAGGGGAAGGAAAATGGAGCCAGAAGTTGTTGGGGGTCTTGGTAAGTCTGCTCTGCAGTGTTTCTTAGTGTCTCCTGTGTACAGTTTCTGTTGTTTTGTTCCTTATATGTATTTCTTCTGTATGCTGGCTTGAGTTAGTTTCTCCCTTTGTTCATTTGTTCTTATGTGCTGGTTGAGTTACTTTTCTACCTTGTTTCTTGCCTGATTTGTTCTCTGCAATTTACTTAATAGATAAGGGGGCTGATTCAGAGTTTGGCAGTAACAGCTAAACAGGTGCAAGTGTACAGCTCAACTAAACCATTTTGCAAAGAAAGGGGAGCTAATTAATTTGCACTCTTTTGCATGCAGGGAAAACATTTTACTTTTGCACATAAAAATCAAATTCTGCAGAGCTTTATGTTTAATCTGTAAATTAGAGTTGAGCTGAGAAACTTCACCTCTTAAATATAATTCTGCTTTCACAGTTAAAATTTTCCTTCCCTCGCAGTTCAACATGGTATCGCTCAGGTCTACACTTAATAAAAGGTGTAAATGCAGCTGTGGATCAGCCTTAAGTTCTGTTTGCAATTTAAAGCTAAAATATACACTGAGTTCTGGTTAAAGTACAATAACTGTTGCTTATTTGTTTAAGTCCATGGTTGCCTACTTTTCCAAATGAATATCAGGGAGATTGTAAGACCACTATCAAGGCGCTGCACCAAAGGGGTGTCTCCTGTACTGTCAAAGAGGTGTGTCCTGTGAATAGCTCCACCCATAGGTGTATCTAGCACTGCCAGGAAAACTATTTTACAATAAAAATGTCAGTATTGATTATTAAATTGTCAGTGAATACTTTCAGTACTATCTTTATAGAAAAGATAAAAGTGACACTGCAGCTGAGTCTTTTATTACATCTTGGCCCCCATGAAATTGGCCATCTCCATAGACCTCAATGGATGAAATTAGAATCAGGGAGATTACCAAACACTTCAGGGAGTCAGGGAGATCACCCAATCTTCAGGGAGTCTCCCTGATATTCAGGGAGAGTTGGCAACTATGGTTTAAGGTGATCAAACTTCTCAGTTGTTGCAGGTTGTTCAGTTGTTGATTTATGAAAATGAGGAAAATGTGGCTAGAGAAAGATACGCCCCATTGGTGGGACAGCAAATGTAGCCATAAATTGTTGGAGGTTAAGGTTTCATCACTCTATAAAAGGGGCTGAGCCACCAATCCATGTGTTCCCCATAAATCTGGGTGTACAGAGGAGTTTGGTGATTGTGTAAGTGATATTTGGGTGTTTGCAGTTTGTGGAAATCATTAAGGAATCTGACTGACCTGTGTGGCACAAGAGCAGGGTAACAAGCACTTCCCTTCCCACAGACATGTTCTAATGCTTGTGTCTGATCCGTCTCCTCTCGGACGCTCCTGTGATTTTGATTTCCTGCGTATTTCTTTTCCGGTAAAGTAGTGAATGTGTCCTAAAATGACAGAGATGTCTATAACCGTTACTTGCTCTTTTATAGAGTCTGCAGTCTGATTGTGCTTTTACTTTCATTTTCGTTTCTAAAAATACCTTTCTAAAAATATCCTCCTGCTTAATCCCTGAACAGACTGCCAGACCCTGAAGCAGCTGGAAAAGCAAATGAATATGGAGCAGAGATGTCTGTACCCGAGTGAACATTACAGCCCCCCCCAACCCCATTCTCTCGTATTGTAGAGAGCCTGTGAGTGGGGTGAGCATGTTCCCAAACATTTGCTGGCTGAGGATGTGTTGTTTTTACTTAAATGAATATTGATTGTTGGGTTCTTCATGACATGCCTCACTGAAAATAAAAATAGCCTCCATTACACATCTCCTCCCTCATTACATATTTCCCTTCCTCCATTACACATCTCCTCCCTCATTACATATTTCCCTTCCTCCATTACACATCTCCTCCCTCATTACATATTTCCCTTCCTCCATTACACATCTCCTCCCTCATTACATATTTCCCTTCCTCCATTACACATCTCCTCCCTCATTACATATTTCCCTTCCTCCATTACACATCTCCTCCCTCATTACATATTTCCCTTCCTCCATTACACATCTCCTCCCTCATTACATATTTCCCTTCCTCCATTACACATCTCCTCCCTCATTACATATTTCCCTTCCTCCATTACACATCTCCTCCCTCATTACATATTTCCCTTCCTCCATTACACATCTGCCTTCGGTCTCTCCCCCCTATCGTACATTACACATCTATAGACATAGAACACTATATAAAGCACATGTGTGGTATATTGTGGGTCTGGGAATGACACATACTATAATAAGTGGTTTATATTAGGGTTTGAGAATGACACGCTATATACAGTATATAGTATATACCATTCCCTGACCCCAAATAGACCCCACATATTATATGTGTCATTCCCAGACCCCTAATATACCCCACATGTATTATATGTATCATTCCCAGACCCCTAATATACCCCACATATATTATAATATATGTCATTCCCAGACCCATTATATTCCCCACATGTAGTATTAGCATATTAGAGATCTGGAGATGGCACTTGACTTTGCTTTGCAATGCCCCTTTATTTGCCAGCGCCCAGAGCACAAGCTCCACTGGCTCTACCCTCGCTATTCCACTGTCTGTGCCTTTGTGTTTTACTACTGACTCTCCCGGAATATCCGGGTGACTCCTGAAATTTGGACAGGTCACCCGGAAAAGCTCCCGCAAGCCCTGACCAGCCATAAATGACTCCTGTAATCCCTAGTGTTACTAGTGATGTGTGGGGCTTGATGACGTCATGCTGGAGATTACAGGAGTGAATGACAGGAGGCGGGGCTTAATGACACAATTTGCATAAATCGCGTCATTAAGCCCCGTCCCTTTGCAGAAATCTCTGGCTTCCCTCTGGGTTCCCCCGTAGAGAAGCTCTGAAAAGTCGGCAACCCTGATTTACATGTGTTCTTGTTTAGGAAGTCACAGAAATGGGGATATCACTGGCGTCTCATCTTCTCCGTGTTTGGACAGTCCTGGAGAGTTCATCTCTTATCCATCTCTTATAAGTGCCTTATCCAGACCTGAATGTATTCTGTGTGCTGTAAATTTGGATGCAAATAATTGGCGACCTAAATCATATTTGCCACTCTCCTTGAATATCAAGGAGACACCCAGAAGAGTGGTTGATCCCCTTGACTTCCTGAAGAGTGAGAAATCTCTCTGGCTCCTTGAAGAGCAAGTGATCTTCCTGATTCCCTTGGGCTTGGAAGAACCTGGGTTGCAGTCTCTTTTCTTGCTTTAAAATACCTACTGTCACCCTAATTAATATTGTTATAAATGCATTAATAAAATGGATTTAAGGCACAACAGTGCGACATATAATGCAGTGTTCTCCTCAGAAAAAATGGGAAATGAACTAGAATGAAATCACTGTCACAGCATGTCTCTAGGCACGTTTACTCTCATTGGCCCAGATCCCGAACAACGCTTCCAAGCCTATTTACACGTGGTGGAGACGTAAAATCGCTTTTTTGTAGTTACTGCGCATGCGCACTAGAGAAAATACGCTCCATAACGTAACGTAAAATGAACGCATGGCTCATTTACGTATTTGAGGCGTTAAATATTCACGTGTGGGCGTGCCAATTTTACGTGAGGCCAAATTACGTTTGCAATACGTGATGTAGGAGGAAGTTAGTATTTAAAGTGTACAGTGTGGGCGTGCTTAACGCCGTACGTTCCTGTAAGCCATATGTTTGTGTGCGGGCGTAAGCGGGTATGTTTGAAAAAGTTAAGGTAGGGTTCAGAAAATGTATCTCAGTCAGAATACGTACTTTCAGGGGTGTGCCTAGGGGTGTGTATAGAACATACGCACGTGTAAATTCGCTATGTCAATGAACGGATTGCATGTGTTGTTCTGGATCTACCCCATTATTCTTTATGTATAGCAACAAAACAATAAAACTGATCTTCAGAGAATAAGGATTAGATTTACTAAACTTCTCAAAAGGAAAAATGAAGATATTTCCCATAGCAATCAATCAAATTCTAGCCCTCACTTTCCTACATTCTAGATGATGTCAGCTAGAATCTGATTAGTTGCTATGGGCAACATCACCATTTTTACATTTGGCAAGTTAAATAAATTTAAACCTACGACTTAAAAGCAATGATGCTTTGCACTTAGGGGCGGGGCTGAGGTAATAAGTGGGCGTTCCCTCTGTCTGTGTATCCATCCAGAGCTCTGTACTTCTGAGAATTTCCATGCGTTTGAGTTGGAAGCGTAAAGGACCTTGGCTTTACCTGTGAGAGGGCTTAAATCCGTACACATGGCTTGTATCCATGCCTGGCTAGTGCTAAACGGTCTGTCTGTATCTCTTACTCGGGGATCCAATCTTATTAAATTCAGAAGTCTGAATGCGGCCTAGTGTATATTATTATTAATTATCCTTTTTCTACATATTACACAGAGCTACAGTATACAGATATTTTTTAACATTCACATTGTTCCTTCTCTCTAGAGAGTTTATTATCTATATTCTGTTACACTGAGTGTCTTTAACATAACTTATGAGATACCTTAAAATAAAATTAAAATACACTTCTTATAAATATTTGAAAATGTATTTCAAATGATTACATTTTTTGGTATCTTAATGTTAAATAAAAACTTCTGTATTTGTTGGCTTCTGTCTAATGGATTTGTAGAGTTTAATAATATCGTTTTAACAAATTAAGACACACATTAGTGTGATCAGAATGAGTTATGTGCGACAGTATCTGCAGCTAACTCATCTGACCCCCCAACCTGCCCCTGTTCTTAGGAACCTTATGATACTTAAGAGTGCTATAGGGCTTCCTTACCTAACCCTTCTTACTAACCGTTCCTGGCACACCTCCTCCTTCTTAAAGTTCAAAGTGCGGTCTTTAAATACCATTCGTATTTAATCTATGCATCTAGATGGCACGTAGATTGTGTAAATGACGCATGCGTACTAGATCATTTCCTAAAAGACTGCACTTAAGAAGCCGCAGATTAAGTGTGAATAAGGTCCATAATGTTTATAGGATGAATGTGAAACCTCTGAATGATCCTCACACTTCATAACTGTCACTACATACAAGTCATGTGCATTGTGTGGGGGGTTTTAGCTTTATTAAATACTTTATTTTCTACAAAAGGCAGCAGAAAAGTTGATAAAAATTTCCAAATTGGCGTCTAAAAAACAAGCATGTGAGACTGCTCTTTATCATGATAGATAGATAGATAGATAGATAGATAGATAGATAGATAGATAGATAGATAGATAGATAGATAGATAGATTTCCTTATCCTCAGCATGAAGCACTATGCACCAGCAGGGGACCTGTGCTTCTCTCTATTGGCTGCTCCAGGCCAAAATGATTCACAGTACAGACTAATTCTACTCCCTGGTCATCGCTCAGAGTAGGTGTGAAAGTCAGCTGGGCCTCGAGGGAGAACGTCTTCTCTTTCCTATCATATGAGCCGGATCGTGAAAACGTATATCTATCCTTAGACAGAAGAGTCAGGTTTCCATTTTCCTTTCTGCACCACCGCAATACTATTATCTCAGGGAAAAACCCAGAGGCATGACAGGTCAGAGTCACTTGCTTCTTGTCCTCCAGTCTCGGGATAACTATATCTCTTACCTGTGGGGGGCAATTGACCCCTGGATGGAATGAATGCAGAGAAAATAGTTTAGAAAACTTAAAGTTATTTAGTAAAGTTTTACAACCCCCATAAACCACCAGACAAAAGTATAATAACAAGTCTTAAACTGACTAGATTTCATGCATGGGCAGTGGTAGAAATTAAAATTGCCAGGAGTGAGACCCCCAGTCCAGAACAGCCAGCTGGTTGGCATAAGACTGGGATGTTGTTCTCTGCAAGCTGTCTAATCTCTGCACATGCTGGAACATGGCCCTCTCCTGCAAAGTGGGATAGCCTCCCATCAGAGGTGCTAAAGGCTAATATAATAGGACCCTTAAAATATGCTTGGGATAAACATAAGTAATTCTAAATCATAAAAATAAATAAAAGTATTAGTAAGGTCTAGGGACGTTGTGGGCTTAAAAAATAAAAATGATTAGACTGGACGGGAAGTGTCCCTTGTCCGCTGACAGAGGAGTGTGGTTTGGCGGCTTAGACAGAGGAGCCAGGCTTTCATTTTCCTTTCTGCACCACAGCAAACTAAGCATGTCAGGGAAATACCCAGAGGCATGACAGGTCAGAGTCACTTGCTTCTTGTCCTCCAGTCTCGGGATAACTATATCTTCTACCTGCGGGGGGCAGTAGACTCCTAGGGGGAATGAATACAGAGAAAATAGTTTAGGGAAACTAAAAGTAATATAGTAACAATGTAAAACCCCCATAATTCACCAGACAGAATTATAGCAATTTATTTTCTAACATTATTGTTATGTAGTTCCAACCAGATGTCTTCATCCTGATTAGATTTCATTGTGTGGGCAGTGGTAGGAAATAAAATTACCGGGAGTGAGACCCCCAGTCCAGAACAGCCAGCTGGTCGGTATAAGACTGTAATGTTGTTCTCTGCAAGCTGTCTGATCTGGTACATGGCCCTCTCCTGCAAAGTGGGATAGCCTCCCATCAGAGGTGCTGAAGGCTAATATAATAGGACCCTTAAACATGCTTGTAATAAACATAAGAAATTTTAAATCATAAAAATAAATAAAAGTATCAGTAAGGTCTAGGGACGTTGTGGGTTTAAAAACATAAAAATGATTAGACTGGACGGGAAGTGGTCCTTACCTGCTGACAGAGGAGTGTGATGGTCTTCATTTCAAAAAGACCATCGTATTATAGCTGCAATTGCCATCAGCCTACATGTTAGAAAGTGGTAGTGATCGAGTTGCAAAGAGTTATCTGCTGACAGGTAAGTCATTTTATTCAACCCTACCGTTAATCCTTTCCTAACCTTAACCCTCTGTTTCCCTCAGCCTAACCCTAACCTTCTTTAGCCGTAAGCCAAACCCTCCATGCCTCACAGCCTAACCCTAACCTTCCCCTTAAGCTCTAACCTTCCATACTAGCTTCTTTCTTTCGGGGACAG
>WWET01005207.1:52266-73828 GCA_011038615.1 Limnodynastes dumerilii
CCTATAGTAATATTTGATTTTCAGGGCTGCATGAATCATGATAGAGCTAGCCAATGATTCTAAGGATTGCGAGTCCTAGCTGCAGTCCCTCAGTCTGTTTTTAAGGGAGCATTCCCCCTGGGCCAGTGCCCATGGCTCCTTGCCTTAAGTACATTGGGCCAGATCCTGACTTCCATCCAACACTCAGCTTTCACAAGCTGCCTGAAAGGAAGTGGGTCTGCCCCGGGCAAATGTTCTGCTGTGGATCTCCTTCCCTATGGAGGTGTGTGCCATGTATTCCACATGCCTGAACCTTCCCTATAGAGGTGTGTGCCATGTATTCCACATGCCTGAACCTTGCTATGAACCTTGCTAATTACTGCTGGGGGCAATAATTAGCAGTACCCTACAGACCTGTGTGTGTGAGGACACAGATCCATACAGAAGACATAAGGTAAATTTATGGTTCCCAAATTTATGGGAGTGACAGGGGGGTTCACTCCTCTCTTCCGTACTGACGTGTGGAGGTCTGGATATGGCATATTGTTATGTCCATCATATTCTCAGCTATTCATTGCATAATATTCCAGGGATGTACGTACGTATTTCCAGAGGTCCTGTGGTTATCTCTAGTGGCTGCTCCAGGCTGGGATGTTCCACCCGGCAGATGAATTCCGAACCTTGGTCCTCACTGACTGTTGGCGTAAAATACAAAAACGTTGTACAGCTAAAGCCTATAGCGCCTTCTTTTTGATCGTTTTGTATGAGCTTTGTCACGTCATTGGAGACCGGGAGGGCAGGTACATCTCCTATCTCTTTTCTAAACCAGGACACATTAATCTTATTTGGGTAATAACCACTCATTGTACACCTTAGTACACTCTGTCTGTTATCGAGTAGAGGAAGTACAAAGATGCTTCCTACTTTTGGATACCACGGCAGATCTGAAAAAAAAAAAATCTAAAATATTATGTATGTATATATTAGGTTTCCTCTTTAACCAATCCCGCTTTTCATCTACAGATGTGTCTTTGCTCAGATTTGGTATTGGGCGATATGATAAGAGATGGTGTTTTCTTGATGTGCATAGTTGGATTACTTTTCTCAATGACCAAAAATCAGCCTTACCAAATGTTATGTACAAAGCTATGATTCTTATAGCCTAATTTATCTTCTATCCATAAGTTATAGAAAGGGAGTGGCTGCTTCCAGAGCCCCCAGGTATGTACATTAGACTGACTCTTACCTAACCCTTCCACTCTCCAAAAAACAGGATTTTCATTGGTTACGTTAGGCAGTGCCTTGTAACACTAGAGGGAGCTATTGTGTCACATCCTGTGTTGGTAACATCCTCTGTATTATTAATAACAATGAATCATATGCCCTATAAGAGAGACCTTGAGAGACATTTTATCCCTGAATCAATTTCTTATTAATTATTTCAGCAGCAACAAAAGGATATTATTTTAATACATGTATAAGGGGGACACCCTACATTTGGAAACATTTGTCATTATTGTATGGCTCCATGCTCCCCTATCAGTGGAGAATATTCATGGGGTGTTACTGCTGCGGCATAGGCCCTCAACCCTTGTCCATGCTCAGAATCAGCCTCTATTTTCTTGAATCACATTTGAAGGCAGGGCTGTCAATGATATTTGTAGTCCTGCAGTAAGAATTTATCCATATGTTCTACAGCAAAGCATTGAACAGATGCCACCCCTGGTCTCATGAACATCTCTCTCCAGTAGCTATTCCTTTCGTTGTTCTTCCCAACTTCTCTCATCAATTCGTGCAACTTTTTGAACCCCACAATGCCAGTTTTTTAGTCTTCATAACCCTAGAAGTGCAGTCTGATCCCATAACAGTAGACACACAACAATACAAAGAGACAAAATGTCTGTTAATTCACAACGTATAGAAAATCTTACCTCGTGCAGACAATTCTCTAGTCTCAGGTCCATCCATAGACTCATGGTCCCAAGTCACATACAATTTATACGTGGGGTCTCCAAAGCCACCCCCCAGGATTCGGCAGTTGCTTGTAACATCAAACAAGGACTCCTCATTTTCTGTGACTGTTTCTGTGTGTAGTGTTGCCTCCCTTACGCCTCTTCTGGGCTGCTTTTCAGCCCTATACCATCTGATCTTGATGTCTTTTGGATAAAACATCTTCAGGTTTAATGTGAATTGGATTGTACTGTTACCGTTAAGGACCATCTTTATGGGTTCCATTTGAGGCTTTGCTGAAAAATAAAGAATTTATAGGGTCAACACAAGAATAAACATTTAGATGATTCTGAAAAAGGTTAGAGTTATAATAATCAACCAACTAGTGGAAACATTCTGTTCCCGAGCCACAATGTAAAAATATGTTTTATTAGAAGGATTTGAACAGTGAAAGGATTCTGAACTCAATCATCCTTTTACTAATGCTGCAAACACGTGGCATATGATCTGACAATGGTATGTAAAAAGATACAATGGAGAACCACAGTGAACAACATATATTTACACACAGCAGATATATCTGGCAGAAGATTGTCCTGACATATTGCATCACACATTCAATGCAATGTAAAGATAATACACAATATATGCCTTGTCCACATGGTCCAATCATTGTACCCAATGGTCCTATTGGTTACCTTCATAAGATTTATTGCACTGTGTGGATGGTGTTAGACTAATACCCTATTAGTCTCACACCATCCACCCAGATTACCTATAGTCACCTCCAGTTTTTGTTGATACACTTGCCCCACTATAGCACCAAAGGGTTTATATGCCCAACAGCCATGTCCTACATTTGTCACTTAGGTAAAGCTTTGATCATTTCATCACAGTGACTTTGTAGGGTTATCTGTCACCATGGAGATTACACTGCTGCATATAAATGCTACAAAGGAGTACTTTTGAATTTTATGTTTAGCAATAAGTAGGTCAGTAACCAAAAGCAAAAACACAGATCACATCATTACAACATAAGGGATCAGATTTACTAAGCTGCGGGTTTGGAAAAGTGGAGATGTTGCCCATAGCAACTAGTAACCAATCAGATACTAGCTGACATTCTTTAGTATGTAATAGGAAAGTGAGAGCTATAATCTGATTTTCCAAACCTGCAGCTTAGTAAATCTGTCCCCAGGGTTTCATATGGAATCGATATGTGTACTTTCAGATAAACTCAAATATGCTGCGGATGGGGCCACATTGAATTTCCGGAGTAAACAACGTCTTCATGCTTATACAGTAACACTATAACACTCACCCGTCATACTGAGACTCCCAGTACTTTTATGAATTGGCTTTTCCAGAGAGGGATGTTCCACTTGACAGATGAATTCTGCCCCCTGGTGGTTTCTCACAGTAGGGGTGAAGATTAGTTTTGCTAAGCAGCTGTATGTGTTGTCTGCATTTTTATTGGATTTGATGTTTGGGATAGAAATCTCGTCAGAATCTTCACACATCTCCTGATTCTTCTCCCTTCTTAGCAGCCATTTCACACTGACAGCATCCGGGAAATATCCTGAGATGTTACACTGAAGGGTGACTGGGCAGCTGTGAAATAAAGAGGGAGTCTGTACCTCATCCACAACCGGCCTCCAAAGGAAATCTACCAGGTAGAAGACAGCGCATTAGACGCTTACATGGCAACATGGGACAGGAAGCGTCTTGTGTGGATCCATTACGCTACTTTTGGTTGAAGTAACAGCTACTTTTAACAGCAAACATAGGAGACAAACCCAATATTTGTTATCACTAATCCAGGCCTATGTGTGAAATATCTGCCTCCCCTCCATACGGTGCATCATGTGCAGTGCATTTGCTGGACAAGCGTCTTAGCTATTCTCTGTTGTGTGCAGTCCCCCGTTCCAGTAGTAGTTACACCATTGCTGTCAAATCACAACTATTACTGTGCAATACTGTAAATCTTAAAGATAAATCTGTCAGTGTGTGGAGCCCCTTCAATATTGTTTCATCTGTCAAATCGTCTTTTGATCTGTTGATTGGAAACATTATATGTACAGTAAATGCTATTTTTAGGATGAAACATAAGAGATAACGCACTCTATACTAGTTACCACTAACTTCACCTATACATGGGATATGTGGGTGGGTAATGATAGCAGCATTAATCATTTAATAAGTTGGCTTATTTAGCTCCGTACCCAGTGGTGTGCCCAGGTGGGGGTACTGGTAGTCTGAAAAGCAGTATTCCTCTCAGAGAAATCAGATTTTCTTAAATGTGTGATTCATCCTCCAGCCACTAGTGGCCACCCTACAGTGTTTTGTTTACCAACCTGCTCTCTCTCTCTCTCTCTCCTTCTTTATACCCTCCCCTAACCACTGTAGAGGACAGGGACTAATCACTTAAAAAGACTACCTGCTGTGTCTCATTGTGTGCTGTGCTCACCTTTATCATCTGTCCATATTGTCATAGATACTGATAACAGGCTTAGCTGAACCATGCACATCATGTGATATGTGCTAAGATTCCCCTCCAGACTGCTTGTATCATTGTCACCTATGTCACACAGCAGTCTTCTGCCTGTATGTTCATGCTGTTATTGACTATAACGATGAACAATATAAAGAAGGTACAATTAAATTTTTGTGTACCCCAATTTTCATTCACTTTTTTATTTATTTTTACACACTTTTATATTTTAAATTAATTACCTTTCTTGCGGGAATTGGTATTATTTATACTGCTATTACCCTTATTTTTTAATGTGTTTTAAATTAAAGTGATTATATTTAGTTAATTTTTCCAGTCTGCGCATTACCTGTTCTGCCCCCTTTCCCCTCTTTTTTGTTTACTAATTATTGTAAAAAGGTCCCAGACTTTCAATTGCTATTTAAATTGGTCTATTTATATGTTTACAACATGTATTACATCACATTACTAGATTATCTTTCCTTCGGATGATATTAGGGAAATTGTTTATCATTATATTTGTGTGCTGTCATTTTTGTTCTTTTGTTGACATTATCAGTTCTGTCAATAGGTGTAGGTGGGGGTTTTATGTTGACTGTATATAAGGCATGTCCACACTTTACATGGTTGAATAATTAAAGCCAATTAAAGCTGTTATATCCTGATTATTTACAGTATATGTGGTGCAGTATTACTTATAATAACATTCATTTATTATATAATGCTTCATTCCTTTGGAACCAGTGTTCGTCTTAAGGAAAGATACAACAATTTCTGGAGCTGATCGTGTTGTTCAGATAGCATGTGTGGAATAATCTAACAATATGGTACAGTGTTTGCTAAGTATGTACTTTTATTTTCTAATATTGCTTTATATAATTTACAGGAATAATATGGAAACCCTCATTGTAAAACCCTGTGTTTCCTGTGAGACTTTTCCACTTATACCTTGTTGGAGAAGATCAAATAGATGTTTTTTTGAGAGGGAAGAAATTCTCTGGAGCTAATCAAGCACTGTGTAATTAATTAACTAACCGAAAACCATAGAGAGCTGATTAAAAGCAACCCCCTATGATAAGGAATAATTTAAATTTACCCTTAAGCCCAACGGGACACCCTTTTTTGGGAAGTATAGCAGTTTCATCAGATGACAATTTTTTTTATTATACATTATATATATATATATATATCTGTATCACTTAAAAATGTATTTTATTATAAGTTGTTTACTATATGTGAGTTTTTGCATGTGCTTTAGAATCTTTGTTCTGGGATAGTATCTAGACATTGGCGCTTGCCATTTATTTTATGTTCTTTGTTATGAGCGCAGTGTTCCGCACTTTCTCACCGGAGTCTCTGATAGACAGCTGTTGTTCCCCGCTGCTGTTTGTGTATTGATGATCCCAGCTCACGTGCACAGTAAATTGTGGGTTCTTCAGAAGCTTTCCTGGAATTCTAGTCTCACTACAGACAGTAAATGTTTTATCAGGTTGTTCAGTGTAATGATTCCGAGACGAAATGATTTCCAATGATTCACTCACTCCACACCTCCATTCCACCTGGGTATAGCGGGGATATAATTTCTCCAGTGTGAGAGAGTACTTCATATCTCCATTGTCACATAGACTTGTGGTTAAAGGTCTTTCTAAAATGTAAACATACACAATTATATTACCCTCATCAAAACAGAATGGCTTGAAATAATACAGAGGGATTGATAGTAATGTTTCTTAAAATGCCTCTGTCCCCATTGACCTCTATCATCTGAGCTACTACAACCTTCTCCTTCCAGGTTTCCAAGAGCCACCTTCTCCGTCTTAAGAGAATTCTCATTTCTGTAGTGTGACCTTTCCCTCTAAACGCTCTGCTTCAGCCTCTTCTCTTCACCAATTGCTTCACTGACTTCCCCCAGAATATAATTCAAATCCCTCAATCACTCAGCACCTTCATACATTATAGACCTGCTGTCAGTGCACCCTCCCTATCACCCGCTCATTCCTTATCTGCATGCCACTTCCCTCTCCTCTCTCCCACCTCCATCACATCAGACTCGCAATTTTGAAATTGAGTAGAATATCGGCATTTTAGAAAAGATTGCAAGTTTGAAAAAAATATATTTCGGCACAGGGAAAGTTGTAATCTTGACAGTGGTACCCATGATGCTTGGGCTAGGGTTAGGAATTATGGTTAGAAATTAGGGTTAAGGAGGATAACGTATGGAATATGGTGATATCTGGTCCAGGGTTAGACATTAGGTGAATGGTGGACATTACAATACTTGATCAGACAGGAGTCGTGGTAACGCCTTTTTCTGATTGTAATCTGTAGATCAGTGAACACTGTCAAAAATGAGGACATGAAACTGGCAAATCACATCCTGATACACAGAGCGCTGAGCACTGTCTTAGCTGCCAGCTGGCAGAGTTTCTCCTCTTCTCTAGGCGCCATAACAGCCACACTGTATTAGTGTAACTACAGTTGGTTACACCACTGATGACAGGAACTTAGTTTGGCCACCCCTGACCTAATAGGTGCTCACATACTAACATACTAACTATAAATGTGATATACATAGACTTTCAAGCTCCCACCAGAGCAAAGTAAACGTATATTACATATTGCAAGCCTGGAGGAAACAGATGCACATAGGGTCTGTCAATTAGGACACTGCAGATGACTCTGATCGTGACTGAAATAATTGAAAAGCCAATTTCTCTTATTTGGAATTTAGAGTTTCATGTATCCATTGATTAGAAATAATACCTGAATTTCTAAATAACCCATATTTAGAAAAGCAAAAACGAAAGAATGTTTTAGTTATATAACGGAACATTTTATATTCTCTACTAAAACACTTTCAGATAAAATCTTTGTTTAGGCTCTGCCTTAGTTTGGTTCCTTTCATACCTGTTGGCGCTGTTCTTTCCTCATTACACTGCTTCAGTCTTACAAATCCATCCACTGCAAATAGTAAAAACATTGAATAATGATTGTTTTCACTGGGAATATACTGTCACCGTTACTCCAGCTACTATTTTCCAGAGCTCTTCCTTATCTCACTTACTGCCTGTTCATCTCCTCGCTCTCCTTTAATATCCAGCCAGCTTTATGTACCTGATTCCAGGTGTTCTCCCTCTATCACTGCACCTTTTGTATCAGTTACGTCAGCCACAGGCTGTTTCCCCTTCTCATTTATCTTATGTGCCTTGTTCTTATTAGTAGTTATCTGCTTATTATGTAATTTAGGTGTAGCAGAGTTTCTCTCCTATGTTTACTATATTTATGTTTTTCTTTCTGTTTTACACTGGTCATGCATACATTGTATTATGGTCATGCATACATTGTATTATGGTCATGCATACATTGTATTATGGTCATGCATACATTGTATTATGGTCATGCATACATTGTATTATGGTCATGCATACATTGTATTATGGTCATGCATACATTGTATTATGGTCATGCATACATTGTATTATGGTCATGCATACATTGTATTATGGTCATGCATACATTGTATTATGGTCATGCATACATTGTATTATGGTCATGCATACATTGTATTATGGTCATGCATACATTGTATTATGGTCATGCATACATTGTATTATGGTCATGCATACATTGTATTATGGTCATGCATACATTGTATTATGGTCATGCATACATTGTATTATGGTCATGCATACATTGTATTATGGTCATGCATACATTGTATTATGGTCATGCATACATTGTATTATGGTCATGCATACATTGTATTATGGTCATGCATACATTGTATTATGGTCATGCATACATTGTATTATGGTCATGCATACATTGTATTATGGTCATGCATACATTGTATTATGGTCATGCATACATTGTATTATGGTCATGCATACATTGTATTATGGTCATGCATACATTGTATTATGGTCATGCATACATTGTATTATGGTCATGCATACATTGTATTATGGTCATGCATACATTGTATTATGGTCATGCATACATTGTATTATGGTCATGCATACATTGTATTATGGTCATGCATACATTGTATTATGGTCATGCATACATTGTATTATGGTCATGCATACATTGTATTATGGTCATGCATACATTGTATTATGGTCATGCATACATTGTATTATGGTCATGCATACATTGTATTATGGTCATGCATACATTGTATTATGGTCATGCATACATTGTATTATGGTCATGCATACATTGTATTATGGTCATGCATACATTGTATTATGGTCATGCATACATTGTATTATGGTCATGCATACATTGTATTATGGTCATGCATACATTGTATTATGGTCATGCATACATTGTATTATGGTCATGCATACATTGTATTATGGTCATGCATACATTGTATTATGGTCATGCATACATTGTATTATGGTCATGCATACATTGTATTATGGTCATGCATACATTGTATTATGGTCATGCATACATTGTATTATGGTCATGCATACATTGTATTATGGTCATGCATACATTGTATTATGGTCATGCATACATTGTATTATGGTCATGCATACATTGTATTATGGTCATGCATACATTGTATTATGGTCATGCATACATTGTATTATGGTCATGCATACATTGTATTATGGTCATGCATACATTGTATTATGGTCATGCATACATTGTATTATGGTCATGCATACATTGTATTATGGTCATGCATACATTGTATTATGGTCATGCATACATTGTATTATGGTCATGCATACATTGTATTATGGTCATGCATACATTGTATTATGGTCATGCATACATTGTATTATGGTCATGCATACATTGTATTATGGTCATGCATACATTGTATTATGGTCATGCATACATTGTATTATGGTCATGCATACATTGTATTATGGTCATGCATACATTGTATTATGGTCATGCATACATTGTATTATGGTCATGCATACATTGTATTATGGTCATGCATACATTGTATTATGGTCATGCATACATTGTATTATGGTCATGCATACATTGTATTATGGTCATGCATACATTGTATTATGGTCATGCATACATTGTATTATGGTCATGCATACATTGTATTATGGTCATGCATACATTGTATTATGGTCATGCATACATTGTATTATGGTCATGCATACATTGTATTATGGTCATGCATACATTGTATTATGGTCATGCATACATTGTATTATGGTCATGCATACATTGTATTATGGTCATGCATACATTGTATTATGGTCATGCATACATTGTATTATGGTCATGCATACATTGTATTATGGTCATGCATACATTGTATTATGGTCATGCATACATTGTATTATGGTCATGCATACATTGTATTATGGTCATGCATACATTGTATTATGGTCATGCATACATTGTATTATGGTCATGCATACATTGTATTATGGTCATGCATACATTGTATTATGGTCATGCATACATTGTATTATGGTCATGCATACATTGTATTATGGTCATGCATACATTGTATTATGGTCATGCATACATTGTATTATGGTCATGCATACATTGTATTATGGTCATGCATACATTGTATTATGGTCATGCATACATTGTATTATGGTCATGCATACATTGTATTATGGTCATGCATACATTGTATTATGGTCATGCATACATTGTATTATGGTCATGCATACATTGTATTATGGTCATGCATACATTGTATTATGGTCATGCATACATTGTATTATGGTCATGCATACATTGTATTATGGTCATGCATACATTGTATTATGGTCATGCATACATTGTATTATGGTCATGCATACATTGTATTATGGTCATGCATACATTGTATTATGGTCATGCATACATTGTATTATGGTCATGCATACATTGTATTATGGTCATGCATACATTGTATTATGGTCATGCATACATTGTATTATGGTCATGCATACATTGTATTATGGTCATGCATACATTGTATTATGGTCATGCATACATTGTATTATGGTCATGCATACATTGTATTATGGTCATGCATACATTGTATTATGGTCATGCATACATTGTATTATGGTCATGCATACATTGTATTATGGTCATGCATACATTGTATTATGGTCATGCATACATTGTATTATGGTCATGCATACATTGTATTATGGTCATGCATACATTGTATTATGGTCATGCATACATTGTATTATGGTCATGCATACATTGTATTATGGTCATGCATACATTGTATTATGGTCATGCATACATTGTATTATGGTCATGCATACATTGTATTATGGTCATGCATACATTGTATTATGGTCATGCATACATTGTATTATGGTCATGCATACATTGTATTATGGTCATGCATACATTGTATTATGGTCATGCATACATTGTATTATGGTCATGCATACATTGTATTATGGTCATGCATACATTGTATTATGGTCATGCATACATTGTATTATGGTCATGCATACATTGTATTATGGTCATGCATACATTGTATTATGGTCATGCATACATTGTATTATGGTCATGCATACATTGTATTATGGTCATGCATACATTGTATTATGGTCATGCATACATTGTATTATGGTCATGCATACATTGTATTATGGTCATGCATACATTGTATTATGGTCATGCATACATTGTATTATGGTCATGCATACATTGTATTATGGTCATGCATACATTGTATTATGGTCATGCATACATTGTATTATGGTCATGCATACATTGTATTATGGTCATGCATACATTGTATTATGGTCATGCATACATTGTATTATGGTCATGCATACATTGTATTATGGTCATGCATACATTGTATTATGGTCATGCATACATTGTATTATGGTCATGCATACATTGTATTATGGTCATGCATACATTGTATTATGGTCATGCATACATTGTATTATGGTCATGCATACATTGTATTATGGTCATGCATACATTGTATTATGGTCATGCATACATTGTATTATGGTCATGCATACATTGTATTATGGTCATGCATACATTGTATTATGGTCATGCATACATTGTATTATGGTCATGCATACATTGTATTATGGTCATGCATACATTGTATTATGGTCATGCATACATTGTATTATGGTCATGCATACATTGTATTATGGTCATGCATACATTGTATTATGGTCATGCATACATTGTATTATGGTCATGCATACATTGTATTATGGTCATGCATACATTGTATTATGGTCATGCATACATTGTATTATGGTCATGCATACATTGTATTATGGTCATGCATACATTGTATTATGGTCATGCATACATTGTATTATGGTCATGCATACATTGTATTATGGTCATGCATACATTGTATTATGGTCATGCATACATTGTATTATGGTCATGCATACATTGTATTATGGTCATGCATACATTGTATTATGGTCATGCATACATTGTATTATGGTCATGCATACATTGTATTATGGTCATGCATACATTGTATTATGGTCATGCATACATTGTATTATGGTCATGCATACATTGTATTATGGTCATGCATACATTGTATTATGGTCATGCATACATTGTATTATGGTCATGCATACATTGTATTATGGTCATGCATACATTGTATTATGGTCATGCATACATTGTATTATGGTCATGCATACATTGTATTATGGTCATGCATACATTGTATTATGGTCATGCATACATTGTATTATGGTCATGCATACATTGTATTATGGTCATGCATACATTGTATTATGGTCATGCATACATTGTATTATGGTCATGCATACATTGTATTATGGTCATGCATACATTGTATTATGGTCATGCATACATTGTATTATGGTCATGCATACATTGTATTATGGTCATGCATACATTGTATTATGGTCATGCATACATTGTATTATGGTCATGCATACATTGTATTATGGTCATGCATACATTGTATTATGGTCATGCATACATTGTATTATGGTCATGCATACATTGTATTATGGTCATGCATACATTGTATTATGGTCATGCATACATTGTATTATGGTCATGCATACATTGTATTATGGTCATGCATACATTGTATTATGGTCATGCATACATTGTATTATGGTCATGCATACATTGTATTATGGTCATGCATACATTGTATTATGGTCATGCATACATTGTATTATGGTCATGCATACATTGTATTATGGTCATGCATACATTGTATTATGGTCATGCATACATTGTATTATGGTCATGCATACATTGTATTATGGTCATGCATACATTGTATTATGGTCATGCATACATTGTATTATGGTCATGCATACATTGTATTATGGTCATGCATACATTGTATTATGGTCATGCATACATTGTATTATGGTCATGCATACATTGTATTATGGTCATGCATACATTGTATTATGGTCATGCATACATTGTATTATGGTCATGCATACATTGTATTATGGTCATGCATACATTGTATTATGGTCATGCATACATTGTATTATGGTCATGCATACATTGTATTATGGTCATGCATACATTGTATTATGGTCATGCATACATTGTATTATGGTCATGCATACATTGTATTATGGTCATGCATACATTGTATTATGGTCATGCATACATTGTATTATGGTCATGCATACATTGTATTATGGTCATGCATACATTGTATTATGGTCATGCATACATTGTATTATGGTCATGCATACATTGTATTATGGTCATGCATACATTGTATTATGGTCATGCATACATTGTATTATGGTCATGCATACATTGTATTATGGTCATGCATACATTGTATTATGGTCATGCATACATTGTATTATAGTCTCGCATACATTGTATTATGGTCACGCATACATTGTATTATGGTCATGCATACATTGTATTATAGTCACGCATACATTGTATTATGGTCATGCATACATTGTATTATAGTCACGCATACATTGTATTATGGTCATGCATACATTGTATTATAGTCACGCATACATTGTATTATGGTCATGCATACATTGTATTATAGTCACGCATACATTGTATTATGGTCATGCATACATTGTATTATAGTCACGCATACATTGTATTATGGTCATGCATACATTGTATTATAGTCACGCATACATTGTATTATGGTCATGCATACATTGTATTATAGGCATACATTGTATTATAGTCATGTTGTATTATGGTCACACATACATTGTTTTATGACCTACCTACAATAAGATACATAGATTGTGTATATGCGGTCTTAAAGACCAACCAAAACAATAAGATAGATAGATTAGGTATAAGAGATATTACGCATGCGCAGTCTTAAATATCGGTAAACTCCGGGTGTATATGCAATACGTCCGGTCGTGTGAATCCGGCCTACAGTGTATAATAATAAGGTTAGTGAGGGTGTGATGAGGTGGTATTAGAATAAGAGAGAGGGTCTCATGTTACTTCCCTTTTTAATATGGCACCAATTATCTGGCAGCTATATGAATGAATACAATATTTTGAACATTTGACATTTATTTTTCAGAAATATTGGCTGCTGACTATGTGGCGATATATGAAAAGGACGCATGTATCAGAAGAGAAGGAGGGGTAATTCAGTCAACAACAATGAGGTTAGTGATGAAGAATCGCAAAATTCAGAAAACCCTCAAAACACATCAACTGACCTGTCAGGAACAGGTATGATTAATATCTGAAATATACAATATTTTACTACATACTTGTTAATTATTGTTGAAAACAGAAGAAGACATTCACTGAGGGCATTTGTCTTGTCACCCAGGGGTCTGGCTAAATGGCAAATGCCTCTAGATATTAGTCACAAGAAAAGAAGTTGGTTATATTACATTCACACTTAAGGGGAGCTTCAAAAGATCTGGTCGGGTGCAAATCCGCAGGGGGCCTGTCACTATAGAGGTGGGATTTGGCCAATAACTAACCCTAGGATCAAAGCAGTGGTCATATTTTGGGGAAATTCATACTTTCTCATATTTGTGGAAACCCGGGGAAATTCATACTTTCTCATATTTGTGGAAACCCCAAACTTTATGGAAGCATGACACCTGCTCCGGTTGGTAATACTTACAATTTTGGAGTCGGTGGAATGTTTGGAAGTGGCCTTTATAAGCCACAGGACCTGCGTACATCCTACCTATGGATTGTTTGGTACTTAGACATCACTCATAAAGCCAGGAATGTGACTATCATACTTGTATAATTGGTACAACCACTCAGAGGCAGAAATATGGTTTCATGGTTCAGTTATCAAAAGCAGAGGGGCGGGTTCCAGAATCTCAGACCAGCCCCATACTGAGGTCACAGCCAGTGACCGTGTGGGGTCCAGATTGCCAGCCTGGGGTAATTATCCATCGTTTCTGCTAAACCCCTAGCAAGGAGGTAATTTCCACACAGGTGATTATTTTCTGTTATTTTCCCTATTTGTTTTAAATTTCTTGTATGTCTTATTCTGTTTTAGTCTTGTAACCTTTTATTGTTAAATATTTTTTTTTAAATAAAATCAGCATTGTAGCTTTTTGTAGAATAAATCTTTCATTTATTTTGCCTTATTCATATTTGCTCTGAAAGTCCTACGCTCTGAAGAGACTTGACTGCTTTTGGCTACTGTAACTTATGAAGGGGATGACTCACGAGGTGAAAATTTCAATAACTGAGGTTATTAATCCAGGGGGATTTATAGAAATGAGGTCACGGGGTGCTAGTTCTTGTTAAGTGCAGTATAACTTTGTTGATAGGTTCGGGTTAACCTTTAAAAACATGTGGTGGCGGTTAAATATTTAGGGTAAATATAGAGATTTACCATAATAGAGGTGGGTGGTGCTAGAAGATTAATGTGGATTTAATTTGTTAGGCCCCAGGTAAACGTAAACTTTGGTTTCCAGGTCAGGGATTCTGACGTAGGTGGTCCGGGTTTCTGACATGACCCAAAAAAGGTCCATCTTTACAATGACAGCGACTTATCAATGGGCTTTACAGGGATTGGGGATTCTAGTTGTCTAATTCTATTATGACTCAACTGTGGCAAACGACTCAGTAATGCAATAATGGCACCAGCAAAACGGAAAAGACACTTTATTACAGTCATGTGACCAGTAAAAACACTGATTATTCTAAACGGCTCTTACACTCTCAAAACAAGCAGAGTAAAGGTTTTCCTTAGTAGAGCGAAGTCAGTGATAAGGCTCAGGAAGCGAGTTATTTCGTGGCAGAACTTAGGGTCAGATTCACACCACTGGACGTATTGCATATACAGAAAAACAAGGTAAACAAGGCTATGTGTATGGTGTTACAGTGTCTGTCGGAGGTCAGAATATACTTCAGCAGCTGAATATTGGGGTGAGATACTGCCCCACAGAAAAACAAACAGAGAAATATATCCAAATAGCGCTTGAAGTATATTGCAATTTTATTATAAAAGAAACAACAATAAAAATACTAAAACAATGACCCTAAGGACATATAAATCAGAGCATAGAGAGACACCTTAATAAAAATGCCTAAAGTGCATAGTAAGAAGAGCAATAATTGAATACTTGCTACACTCGCCCTCCTGTATCAGTAGTAGTATGTGCAACGATGTTGCCAAAATACTAAATAACCACAAAGTCTAATGTACAGATAGAAAATTCTAACATCCAAACTGAAAGGCTCCAGAATGCAGGGCACCTGCTAAACTCACCCTCCTGTATCAGTGGTTGTATGTGCAACAGTGCTGCAAGATACTAAATAGCCACACTCGCTTTTATAATAAAATTGCAATATACTTCAAGTGCTATTTGGATATATTTCTCTATTGCATAAAAGATAATACGCATGCACAGTATGAAATATCGGTAAACTCTGGACGTATATGCAAAACATTCGGTGGTGTGAATCCAGCCCTTACTGCTCAGAAAAGAGAGTCACACAGTGGTGAGAACCTAATATTCCCAGCGTGTAAAATAATAGTGGCTCCAATGCTTGGACAGGATGCAGGAAGAGAAATAAACAATGATACGTAGATTGCGTATATGCGGTCTTTTTGACCGCATATACGCAATCTACATATGGAAACGATACTCAGATTACGTACAATAGCTGCTACGCATGCGCAGTAGCTATTGTTCATTGAATTACGTCCGTCTACGGAAGACAAACGTAGTTCTGGATCCAGCCCATGATGTAATAAAAATAACAGTTTTCCAATGCAGATTGATAAGTCAAATGATTTCACAAATACCGGTTATCTTATAGCATTTATTTATAAGATTCGTTAATGATAGCACAAACCTTTTTCTGTTGTAAAGAAACCAAAGACCAATATAAATGTAATGTTTTGTCTTCATATCTTGAAAAACAAGGTTTTTGGTTAAAGAAGTGTGTAGGCATCTGTACTGATGGGTGACTCCATTAAAGGTTTTGTCTCTCTTGTAAAATAATAAAAATCTAAATCCTGAGGTTGTCACAACACGCTGCTTAATGCATTGAGAGGGTCTGGCTTCAAAATCTCTTGGAGAAGAAATACAAAAAGTTTTAGATCATGCTATAAAAATCGTCAACTTTATCAAACAAAGCCCTTTACCAGAAACTATATATATATAAAAATGTATGTGTGTGTGTGTGTGTGTGTGTGTGTGTGTGTGTGTATGTTCCAGCATAACTCTGGAATGCCTGGAGCAATTTACACCAAACTTGGTACACATATGCCTTACAATCTGGAAAAAAAATACTGTGGGGGTAAGGAGCCCCTAGCACCCATAAGGGTGGGGGTGGGAAGGGGGTGACATAAAAATCATCAAAAATACCGATATTAGTGTCGAAAGCATAGTTTTTGGGGTCACTGAGATGAATAGTGACACTCCTGATGCTGTTTAAGTCCAAGTTCTGCCCCCATCAGCATGGGGAGTGAGAAGGGGTGAAAAATAAAATGTCCAAAATGACCAACATTACTGTCAAATCCATAGTTTTCGGGGTCGCTGAGCTGATTGGTGTCTGAATGATGGATAAGGAAGAAAACGTCACAGAGTGGTAATATTGGCTCTCATAAGACATACTAAGGGGGGGTTGGGGTCCCAGTAGAACCTCCCATTGGTGTAGGCTGGACAGAACTTTACCAGAGGGAGCCTGTTCTGAGTCTTCTACTGGATGGATCTGGATGACATCACATCACAGTTTAGGAGGGACTGTCCTAATTTGCGGACCACAAAAGGGGTGGTTTAAACAAATAAGGTCAGTTGTGGGTGTAAGACAGAAAATAAGAAATGGCGCTCAAAACCTCTATGAGAATTAATATTTATTAAAAATATAGATAATGAAACCAAAAAATAGAGTCCATCCCTAATACAGCTAAATATGTAGACTGCAGGCAATTATTGCTATAAATCACACAATATCCAATAAGATAAACAGCACAGGACCATTAGGAGCAGCTCCACAAATATAGCTAAAGTATAACAGTAGCTTTTAGAAGGCACTGTAGCAATATAGCCTCCAATGTAGCAGTTCCAAGGTTGCTAATGTTGCAATATAGTGTTACAAGGTAGCAGTACATGAAACCTAGGATGTCAATAGAAAAGTATGCCTCCTGTTCCTTTTTAAATATCAAAACTTGTAGCCGTGGATATTAGAATAGAAAAAAGTCCAATGCAAACAAGGAGTGCGCACCCTAAAAAGCACCAGCCATCCAGATGCAGGTGGCTTTAATGCTGATATTGCTGATCAGTGGCATATAAATACGAATCCTTTAAGTTGAAAAAGATGAAGTACAGTCAACTTACGATAGATCTCCGGTTTCAGGTAATACCTTGTAGGTGGTTGTAGGAAAGAGGCAATAGGTTATAACTCCGGTTTTAGCGCCATTGAGATTTGTTCTTTTCTTTTTTTTGAGTTGTGGGTGTAGTTTGGCCAGAAGAGGGCAGAGCTTATTTTGAGTGTCAATAAATAACAATAAAAGATATTAACAAAAACTGTACATATTGTCTGGCTACATCCAACTCATTGAATGAATAACTTGAACATTTAAACCCGGGCAATGCCAGGCACTTCTACTGATTTATAATAACATTGTATGAAAACATGGACATAGAGCACATAAAACTCCTGTTACATGCCGAAGTCAGGTGGCTTAGCAGAGGAAAAGTTCTCAAGAGGGTGTGATGAAATGGCCCCATGGATACTTACTCCTGGCTCTGAGGCAGTATCCCACCACTGATACTTGCTGCTCAGAACCTCCCTGGGCATCAGTCTGCTTTTAATGCAGGACGACAAATTTTTTGACGACGACCCCGATTCCAGGCTTTATTGTTCCACTGCAGAACTTATATCAGATTGTCAGAGCAGTTTGTGGGAATTTATCTGTATAAGGATGGTATGAGAAGCCACTGTATCTTCATATAAAACATCCCTCTTATGTACAGCGGTGGTGGAGATTTACTCGCTGTTATGTCAGTGAGAGGAGATGATCAGCCCTCCATCCAGATACCAGGTGCTCAGTCTTCACCAAAATAATCCTTTATGTGTTGTACAGTCAACAGCCCAGTGACTCTATGGAGATAAAGAAATAATTAGGTGTATTAACAGCTAGACAAATAAGAAAAGAAAATCAATAAGTTTTTTTGCAAACAAGGATACTATATCAATACTAAAATAATGAATAGTTTTGAAATGTTTTTCGTAAGATCAAATTCAAATTCTCCATTAAACAAAGATTGTCCCCCCTCCCCAGTAATATATAATGGAACAAACAATCATTTTTACTCAAACTTTATAAAACTAAATAGATTTAGGCTGTGTGCCTGAGATTGTAACTTAAAGGTGTCATTTGAATCTTGCTAGTTGATTACGTCAATATTGTCATTGGCCCAGATCCAGACCTAAGTATGACAGGGGACTTAAGAAAGTCATTTGCATAAGTTCCCTGTCTCGGGACATCTGCACGTGTGCACGCCCCCAAGTGATGCCAGTGTAGTGGGCGTTCCTTCTTAGTCAGGTTTCACTTTGGGAGTTTCCTCTCTCTATGTAGCCTTCCAGAGCCCTGTACTTTCAACATTTTCTTGAGACAGATAACTTTAGCTGGTCCATTGATCCAATCGGTTACAATGGGAACACATGGATGTCTTTGTAGTGCAGCCCAATGCTAATGGATCGCCACTCAGAAAATGGAAATCTGGATCCAGTCTATTGTGATGTAGTACACTGCGCTTTTCTGTAATATGTCAGTCTATGTCATGTAATAATAGTCCTGCTTGGATAATACACTCACCTATGGCAAGGGGTCCTGTGTTTCTCTCTAATGGCTGCCCGAGACTTGGGTGTCTCACTTCACAGATGAACTCTGACCCTTGGTCTTCACTTAGTGATGGGGTAAATGTCAAACAGGTTTCAAGGGTGAAAGTCTGATCTTTCTGACACGTCTTATTTTCTGACACATTGTATCGTGGCTTCTTGGGCAATTCCATGATGTTTCCATCTTTCTTCTTGAACCAGGTCACAGTCAGATATTCGGGGAAATAGCCGGAGATATTACAGGTCAGAGAGGCCTCCTGTCCATCTTGTAGTCTGGTAATTTCTATATCTCCAATGTTCAGGCAGCTGTGCAGATCTGCAGAATATCATTTATACAGTAATTTCTTCATTTACATTGGGATTTATAGAACATATTTAACACGTAAATCTATATTAATCTTACATTAGCTACCGGAAATTCTTACTTGCAGTGCTTACTTATAATCCATTTATAAATAAGTGTGTTTGGCAATAGTTAAGTTGTGAATGCACAAAATTTGGTGATTTCTGGGATACATTCTCCCGTTCCCTCCCACAGAACACCTCTCTCCGTCTGAGTTGTGTCTGGAACGCCATCGCTGCATTTGTATCTGCTAGAGGTATGTGTTACAGTCGGCCTAAGAGTTTTCTCGCCCGGAGTCTATGTCAGCACCAGGTATTCACTAGAGCCTCTGAAGGTGAGGATAGTCTGGGCTGCTGGTCTGATAGGTCGTGCCCCCGGCAATAGTTCCCAAAGGGGTACTGCAGCGTGGTAGTGCTTATTCAGGAACCCAGATACACACAAGAACCCTTGCATACAATAACCAGGTATGAATAATACAGTTACTCTCAAGAACAGTAAAAAGGTTTCTTTAATGCAAATACCGGAACCCTGATACACAGTAATGCAGACAAGAATATAACTTCCCTAAAATAATATGTATACTAATAGGAAACCATAGGCAGGGTATAGGAGAGATGTTGCACAGGAGGATAAGCAGGCTGTACTCCTAACTATTAGTATACTATAAGGAAGCTGCCCACTGGCAGTACTAGATGTACCACAAGTCCCAGATGTAACAGGGGAACTATAAGCAGACAGGTGGAAAGGTCTGCGCTACACTGTAGGTGGAAAACAGTGGAGCTATGCTCTAAGACACACTGGAGATGACACACACAGTGGAGCTATGCTCTATACACACTGGAGATGACACACACTCAGCGGAATGCTCACACAGTAAACACACTGGTGGCTAACACACTTGAGCAAGATGATACAGCTGCGAGGAACACAGGAGACCTAAGAACGGAACTCCGACACTGCTAGATGACCAAAGCAGGTAAATACAGAGTCTTACTACACCGCTAGATGGTAACCGCAGGTAATAAGAACCAAACACACTGCAAGATGGTAACCGCAGGTAACGCTCACAACACGTGGCAGATCTCACAAACACGCCTGACAAGACGGAGCAAGGAGATGGAATTCACTCGCATACAAGTAAACAGACCGGAGCCTGTCCGGGGCTGAGGCCGCCAGCGGGAGTAGCGAACTATTCTCGCCGCGCACCTCACCACACAGGGGGTCTACAATAAGACAGAGGGTACGAGGGAAGCAAGGGGGTACACACCAAGAAAGCAGGGTATCAGGATAATGCAAAAAGCAAACGAAGCACTCAGACAGCCAGCTAGCACGATCAGGAACCAGACGCTATAACCGACACCTGTGGAAGTGAGCAGGGAGTATTTAAGGAGGGATCCTCCAATCACAAGGCAACCCTGACACACCTCCACAGGTGATTACCTGACAGCTGGGGAAAAGGGAGCACATAGAACCTAAGCCTGCTAGATCCTGCCAGTGCAACTACTACG
>WWET01005207.1:81556-97508 GCA_011038615.1 Limnodynastes dumerilii
GTTAGGGTAGCCTTCAGCCGGCGTAAGGAAGGGGCCATACGCCCACACAGGGGGAGTGTCGGGGTAAGTGAACGCCGATACGCTGTGCTTTAGTAAGCACAGCGCATCGCCGTAGTTCAGGATCAGGCCCAATGGGTCGATCCAGAGTGTATAAAAAGGAGGTGGAAAAACCATGAATTTCAGGATTAGTCAAAATGTTTGTTATTCTTTGCATGCATGGAAAATACTTTCCTTTTGCTTATTGCACACAGAGACAAACCATCTTTTCTTTTTACACTGTTATTTAGAATTGGGCTATGAAACATCACCTCTCAGCTCTTATACTGTTTCCAACAGATGGCATTTGGGGTCTATTTAGTAGCATTTTAGTGAGACCGTTGGTAGTAATTGTTACTGCAGCTCAGCGCAAATTCCTCCTCCTGCCAACCGCAGGCATTTGCAGTTGCTGGATGATTTGCAAGACGGATAATTAGCAAATGTAGCGGCTCAGAACTGTATTCCAAATATTGTCTCATAATAACCTCTCTAGACATTTGTGGAACTTAATATTTTTTTCTATTTCATCAAAACTGAATTTACTTTTACATCTTATCTATGAGAATGTTTTTATCTCACTATTTGTCATTGTGAAAGGGTTTGTGGAATAGTTCTTATAAAAGCTGAATCCCAAGCGGGGTAAAGGCCTGATGGCTGCAGAGTAGACATGGTGGGTTAACTAGTCAAGCTTATGCTATGTGCCCAGATCCAGACCCCTGATCGCTTTACCTGTGTGTGTGGGGGTCCATAGGTACATGTACGTAGCGGACAGTGCACGCCAGCTGCACTCCCACACGCCACCTGCACTCCCTGCTGACATTAGTAAATCTGGACACATACGTCATACGACACATACTTACTACCTTATATTTTTACGATTAGATCTGCGGCTGTAAGGCCACCGTCCTAGTTCTAACGGGGCTTCCTTGCTCCGACCCCTAACTTACATGGCTGGGATACGACCATCGTAAATTAAGTGTCTGCCCCTTGTGCATACTTACTGTCGTACGTAAGGAAGTTATAAACAGCAGTAAGTACGTGCGCGGAACATCTATTATTGCCGTAATAATTTAATTATTAGTTTCGTCTCATTGATTTCATAAGATCATAGTATTGCAGGTGCAGATTGTCAGGTGTGTATGGAGCTTTGTCAGCATGATCTGTGGTGCAGTATAATAACAGATGCCCTCTGCTCACCTTGGTCTCTGATGGAGAACTCTTTATGTCCTGGTTGGTCCAGGGTTTCGTGCCTCCAGGATACTTGGACCGTGAATCCTGGATCCTTGAGGAGATCCTCAGATATAAGAACATCACTAGAGACATTAAATGTTCCATCAGGATTCTCTGTATATAATTCATTGGAAGAAATATTTTGTTGATTCTCTCCCACTCCACAGGTCCAAGTCATTGCAATTTGTCTGGGATAAAACTTCTCCAGGGTCATTAAGTATTTCATGTTTCCAGACACAAATAGACTCCGGGAGATGGATTGTAACTGTTGTGGTTTCCCTATAAAGGGTAAACTTTTGTTCATTAATTTCTTAAGAAATCTCTCATTTTATTATGATCTACTGTATTGAAGAACATCAAGGGATAAAATAAGCATAATCCTAGTATGGAGGTGCAATTATTATATTTTTTGGGTGTAAAATTTAGCCTCACCTTCTATGTTGCATACTCAGGGTAGTCTTTGGCTCTTTGAAGTCTGTCTGTGTGAGCTGGGGTGGCTATATAGCAGGGCACAGATATCTGCATAGTGTGTCCCAATGATTGCCCCAATATATTGACTGGGAGTATGATTGCAGGGAAACTGGAATTCTGGACCAGTCTACAGTTATTCTTATTAGATACAATACTAAGTGAGTGCAAACTATTTGCAGATAGATGTAATATTGATTAAGCTCACCATAGATATTTTTACAGAGAAATTTCTTCTCTTTGATCTTCTTACCACAGACACATCTACAGATGAAGGTCACATCCTTGTGTTTCTCTATGTGAGGTATAAACCTCAGGGATGTTGAGTACTGGAGACTCTCTTTCTGTGACTTGATTTTATAGGATGTCTCCAGCAACATCTCCTCTTCTCCTAGATCTACTGGAGACTCAGGGATCTCATGGATCTCTCCTGCTCTCCTCTCCAGCCAGGTCACAGATACGTCTCCTGGGCAGTTGGTGGCTGTACAGTACAAGATGGCTTCCTCTCCATGAACTAGCTTCAAAGGACCCTCAATGTCCTTAACCTTGAATGTTTTCATAGCTGCTGAAAGGGCATTTAACACACACAATCAATGATTCCAAAAACAGTTACATAAGTCTACAGAAAGATCTAAATTTCAGCATATTACCTTTCTTCTTGTGCTTTTTTTTCTGCCACAAGATGGCAGCGATCACTGCCCCAGATATCACCAAGACCACAATGACACAAATGACAATAGTGCCCACTGGAGATGTTTCCTCTGTAGGAAGATGACAGTGTTGGTTAGTGCAGGTTAATATTCCTGCTTAACTTGGTTCTATAAATGGTTCAATGCATTTAATTAGGCAAATATAAAAGGGCTGATCCAGAGCAAAATGCATAAGAAAAAGCATCCTGTGTTCTGTATATCTAGGAGTGACCACCGCATCTGCAGCTCTGGATCCCGAGGCAAGCACGGCAGGTTACTTATAGACACAGTACAGCCAATCCCAATGCAGCCACGATCCCTTTCCCCAAATGCAACTACCTGCTAATACACTATTATGTATAGTGGAAATGGTGGCTCTGCTTTCTGCTAGCTGAGATAGGTTATCAATATATGTACGTGGCCTTCTGCTTGTTTTCGCATTATGGGCCTGATCCAGACCTACAATGTTGCGCTGAGCGTACTAACACTCAGAGTAACATCGATGCGCTCCCCCCGACACTCCCCTTGTCCCGCTGTAATTACACACTGTTACGCCGGCTGAAGGCTACCCTAACTTCAGCCGGCGTAACAAAGTATAATTACGCCGGCTACCAGATCGTAACTAGCTAACCCTGCCCTCCTTGCCTCCCCTGCCTACCTTCCCTAACTGCCGCATAGTTATGGCAAGGAACACCCCCCCCCCCCCATAACTATGCTGCAGTTACGGACGCCCGATCCTCACTAAAGGTTTACCTTAACTACGTCTGTCCGACGCATGCGCAGATCTGCTAAACAGTAACTACGGCGGTGGGCGTTAGTCTTCATCAGCTCCTATGATACTTTTCCAGGGCCTTTCTGATTATTATGATACACTCCTAGTGTAGTCTATAGCTTTTTGTTGTGTATAAAAGTGAAAGGTTGTAAGCAGCTGAGCAGCTTCTGCCAGCAAATCGTGGTGCTCAGTATCGCGTGTCATGTGTTCCCACAGGACTCCACGACCACTTCTTGATCATTATTAACCAAAGGTAAGTGAATGAAATGATTACTTATATCTCTGTTGTCATTACTCATCATCACTGGTATGTGAACTCATGGAGCAACGTGTTCAAACCAACACACAGCAATGTACAATTAGCAATCCTATGCCTTGCCAGGGAGTGTCTTGTCTGTATCTGTATCACAGCCTCTCACTGCGCTCTATCCCCTCCTCCTTTATCTGCCAAGCTTCACCCCTCGAATTTTGCCTTGCGTTTTGTGCTTGCCTCACTTTATTGTGTTTTAGTGATATTTTTATATTTATATTGTATTTTAATATGTACTATGCTGTCCATCCCTACCCTGTGTGTGTCTACTGTATTTAGTTGTATTTTGTACGGCGCTGCAGCCACCTTGTGGCACCTTATAAATAAACAATAATAAATAATAATAATAATAGATCGATTACATGCCCATACTAGAGGGATATAAAATAGGGCTCACATATTACTGGTGAATCGGAGTCACACTGTAAGTCAGTGATCTAGATCCCATCAAAGAACTATCATCATCACGCAACCTTAGGACCCAGACTGAAAACTACCCTTATCAACCTAGGACTGACTAGCAGGATTATATTGGGAGAAGCACATGACTTTGTTCTGATATGGTGGGTTGGATTATGTGAATAACCACAAGTGACACCATCCCAGTGTCTTCACAGTAACACTCACCCTTTTTGACTAGCTGGAAGTCTTTCTGAAGAGGCTCTAGAAGAGAGACGTGTTGGACTCTGCAGGAGAAGGTTGTATTCCAGGTCTCCTCAGTTGGAATAATTGTAATTGTGCTATTCACCCAATAGGATCCATCTTGGTGTTTTTGTGGAATACCCATGATCTGATTTTTCACTAGTTCTTTGCCTGCTAGCCAATGAAGGCCAATATCTGGAGGGAAGAATCCAGTGGCTTTGCAGTACAGGGTGTTCTCTTTAATTACACTTACCGCCTTGTTAGGTATTAATATCATTGGTATAGCTGTAGAGAAGATAAATCATTTTTTTATAAGTATTTAACAGAGGTGGATTGTTCTCCCTACTCTTTTGTTTAGAAAGAAAGCGAACATGGATATTGTATGTATGGCAAGGCTAGGATTATTTCTGTGTTGGGTAACAGTCACTAGGATGCTCTCTGTATTGAATGGAGGTCACTAGGAGGCTCTCTGTATTGAATGGAGGTCACTAGGATGCTCTCTGTATTGAATGGAGGTCACTAGGATGCTCTCTGTATTGAATGGAGGTCACTAGGATGCTCTCTGTATTGAATGGAGGTCACTAGGATGCTCTCTGTATTGAATGGAGGTCACTAGGATGCTCTCTGTATTGAATGGAGGTCACTAGGATGCTCTCTGTATTGAATGGAGGTCACTAGGATGTTCTCTGTATTGGGAGGTGGTTACTAGGATGCTCTCTGTATTGGGAGGTGGTTACTAGGATGCTCTCTGTATTGGGAGGTGGTTACTAGGATGCTCTCTGTATTGGGAGGTGGTTACTAGGATGCTCTCTGTATTGGGAGGTGGTTACTAGGATGCTCTCTGTATTGGGAGGTGGTTACTAGGATGCTCTCTGTATTGGGAGGTGGTTACTAGGATGCTCTCTGTATTGGGAGGTGGTTACTAGGATGCTCTCTGTATTGGGAGGTGGTTACTAGGATGCTCTCTGTATTGGGAGGTGGTTACTAGGATGCTCTCTGTATTGGGAGGTGGTTACTAGGATGCTCTCTGTATTGGGAGGTGGTTACTAGGATGCTCTCTGTATTGGGAGGTGGTTACTAGGATGCTCTCTGTATTGGGAGGTGGTTACTAGGATGCTCTCTGTATTGGGAGGTGGTTACTAGGATGCTCTCTGTATTGGGAGGTGGTTACTAGGATGCTCTCTGTATTGGGAGGTGGTTACTAGGATGCTCTCTGTATTGGGAGGTGGTTACTAGGATGCTCTCTGTATTGGGAGGTGGTTACTAGGATGCTCTCTGTATTGGGAGGTGGTTACTAGGATGTTGTCTGTATTGGGAGGTGGTCACTAGGATGCTCTCTGTATTGGGAGGTGGTTACTAGGATGTTGTCTGTATTGGGAGGTGGTCACTAGGATGCTCTCTGTATTGGGAGGTGGTTACTAGGATGTTGTCTGTATTGGGAGGTGGTCACTAGGATGCTCTCTGTATTGGGAGGTGGTTACTAGGATGTTGTCTGTATTGGGAGGTGGTCACTAGGATGCTCTCTGTATTGGGAGGTGGTTACTAGGATGTTGTCTGTATTGGGAGGTGGTCACTAGGATGCTCTCTGTATTGGGAGGTGGTTACTAGGATGTTGTCTGTATTGGGAGGTGGTCACTAGGATGCTCTCTGTATTGGGAGGTGGTTACTAGGATGTTGTCTGTATTGGGAGGTGGTCACTAGGATGCTCTCTGTATTGGGAGGTGGTTACTAGGATGTTGTCTGTATTGGGAGGTGGTCACTAGGATGCTCTCTGTATTGGGAGGTGGTTACTAGGATGTTGTCTGTATTGGGAGGTGGTCACTAGGATGCTCTCTGTATTGGGAGGTGGTTACTAGGATGTTGTCTGTATTGGGAGGTGGTCACTAGGATGCTCTCTGTATTGGGAGGTGGTTACTAGGATGTTGTCTGTATTGGGAGGTGGTCACTAGGATGCTCTCTGTATTGGGAGGTGGTTACTAGGATGTTGTCTGTATTGGGAGGTGGTCACTAGGATGCTCTCTGTATTGGGAGGTGGTTACTAGGATGTTGTCTGTATTGGGAGGTGGTCACTAGGATGCTCTCTGTATTGGGAGGTGGTTACTAGGATGTTGTCTGTATTGGGAGGTGGTCACTAGGATGCTCTCTGTATTGGGAGGTGGTTACTAGGATGTTGTCTGTATTGGGAGGTGGTCACTAGGATGCTCTCTGTATTGGGAGGTGGTTACTAGGATGTTGTCTGTATTGGGAGGTGGTCACTAGGATGCTCTCTGTATTGGGAGGTGGTTACTAGGATGTTGTCTGTATTGGGAGGTGGTCACTAGGATGCTAGACACCTCCATCAGATAGAGTAACATTGACCAAGGACAGTGAAGCATTTCCATTCCTTACAGCCTCAGCACTGAGAAACACCCTCACATTGTGTGTCACTATGTCATCGGAGGAATATTTCACAACCTCCACTCCCTGGAAAGACCAAACCACGGCAAGCTGCTTTGTGTCTATCAGTGGTTCATCCACAGAGAAGGTGCAGGGAAGAACCACACTGGATCCAGTTACTGTCTGTTGAGAAGATGGAGCAAAAACTTCTAAAGCTGCACCTGGAAGAGAAATTTATTATCTTTATAAATAACACAATCCATATCCCAAGACGCTACAGGTGCTTATGTTATAACACAATACTGGGGTGTCCAGTGGATGCAAGATGTTATTAGAATTTTATTGGTTGATATTTATAGTTGATATTTAATGGTTATACTATAGGTGTATGCTCTAAACCTATAGTCTTATAGTAGAGATTTGAGGGCGCTAAAAGGGCCTAACTAAAAGCAGCTTACACACACCTAGGGATCCACTAATCCCTAACAAAAAATAGACAATTTTAAGAAGATATGGTGAGTAAAAGCGCTGGGGGTTACTACTATCAGAAAATAGAATAAAAATTTATCAATGGCCTAAAAAACAAATAGTATCTAGATTAAACTAATTCTGTATTAAATAAGGGAATAAAACCTATCTAATAAAACCTTGAAAGTAAATTAATAAAACTTAACAAAAGACAAAAAATACTTCAAACTTATAACTGGAGTTCCTATCAACTAACTAAATGATAAAAAGTGCAGCATATATGGAAATAAGGGGGTGACTGGGTATCCAAGCTCCACTTAAATAATATCCTTCTACCTCCAAAACAAAGTGCAATGTGTTTAAGATATAACTAAAATGTGAATAAACAATAATTATTCATTATTAAGTGCTAAAAAGAATTAGTGACTGAATACCATAACTTAACTCAGATTATGGTCTACTTCTACCTATGAAGTAAAGTGCAACGTGCTTTGATTCTAATTAAATCATATATAATGAAAATATAAGTTGTACAAAAAAACAATAATTGATATGCGTGTAGCAAATTTATACAGTGATTTTCTTAAAACGGAGAATTGGAGTGTTGCTTCTTCAAAAAAAAGGAAAAAGTGCAATATGCTCAAAAATAAAAATAGACAGTCAAATAAATGGAAAAGTTATAGATAGTTTGTGTAAAAACAGAGAGCAATGCAGTAGTCTTTGTTAGATATGCACGGGGAAGATACAGTACAATAAAATCCTTAGGGCATAAAAGAATAAATAAAGTTCCTGAAATTCGGCCAGTGGTCCAATTATTGGTAAAGTTCAAATCACTCACAGTTAGTAGTCACAAAATTAAAACGAAGGATGGGCCTGAAATCACAGAGGACCGAAGGGACGCCGAGAAATTTGCAGCTGCCATGTGTAGACTGTATGCGCTGACCGTCGCCATGGAAACACATCAACAAAAACTCTGGAGATGTCGGAAGGGGAATTCCTCTTTCAAATGAATAGAAACTTTAACGCTCCGGATACAAGAAAAATAATATTTATTAGAAACAAAGTATACAATTAAAATTAGAGTAGAAACCTGTAAGTTTTCTCGTGACACCCACCAGTTTAGCACCGTTCTCTCAAGATGACAGATACCCGGGTTTATAGAGAGAAACGGTGCTGCAGAAACAGACAGGTGGATCACCAGGATACAGGCTAAAACAGTGAACACCCTGCCGACGCGTTTCAAATCTAATTGATTCTTTTTCAAGGCCTGTCTATTGTGTTTTTTACTTTTCCATTTATTTGACTGTCTATTTTAATTTTTAAGCATATTGCACTTTTTACTTTTTTTGAAGAAGCAACACGTTAAGTTTTGAGTGGAACTCAATGAATTCTCCGTTTTAAGAAAATCACTGTATAAATTTGCTACACGCATATCAATTATTGTTTTTTGTACAACTTATATTTTCATTGTTTATGATTTAATTAGAATCAAAGCACGTTGCACTTTACTTCATAGGTTAAAGTAGACCATAATTTGAGTTAAATTATGGTATTCATTCACTAATTCTTTTTAGCACTTTAATAATTATTGTTTATTCACATTTTAGTTATATCTTAAACACATTGCACTTTGTTTTGGAGGTATAAGGATATAATTTAAGTGGAGTTTGGATACCCAGTCACCCCCTTATTTCCATATATGCTGCACTTTTTATCAGTTAGTTAGTTGATAGGAACTCCAGTTATAAGTTTCAAGTCATTTTTGTCTTTTGTTAAGTTTTATTAATTTACTTTCAAGGTTTTATTAGATGGGTTGTATTCCCTTATTTAATACAGAATTAGTTTAATCTAGATACTATTTGTTTTTTAGGCCATTGATAAATTTTTATTCTATTTTCTGATAGCGCTTTTACTCACCATATCTTCTTAAAATTGTCTAAACCTATAGTACTTACAGTGAGATTGAGTCACAGAGAGTCAGATTGGCAGACCTTGGAGATTAACATGTCAGGAGATAGAAATAATTCCACCTGCTGAGATCACTGGATCTGCCGCGAGGGCAAATTGTAACTTGTTGGTAAAGTCATCATGATATAGTATGGATGCCAAATATGAATGTATTTGTGTACATAGAGAATGGGTGAAAATGATAGTGGATTTTGTTCAAATATTTGTCATGTTTGTTACCTTTGATCAAGAAATACTGCAAAATGTTAACAATTATTTGTAAACTTAATTTCAGAAAAATTATGCTAAAGTAAATGATAAGAAATATGAACCTATAGTTGTGCCTGTTACTAGTACCTAGGTTCCACACCAGGGCACAGATTCTAACCGGGGCCTGGTCTTCACTAAAGTCTGGACTGCAGTACACCCAGAAGGTTGTTGCCCTCGGCGACGGTCCCTGGAGATACCTGGCAGGCTGCTAGCAGAAACAGGAACGCAAGCATACACCAAGCAAACCAAAAGGTCATGGACCCGAAGGTAATTGTGAGGTGGAAGTAAGGTACTACTAATAGGCAGACAGATCTGGGCCTCCCAAACACTACGCCCTGAATTTATCAGACCACAATAGCGGACAGAGGAGGCAAATACACAAAATGGTCTGAGACAGGAGGAATTCCAGGTACGAAAAGGAAACCCCAGAGACAGGTGTTTCACAGCACACACTTCTGGCACATGACACTCACACAGAATGTAGCTGGAGATAAGAGGGACCACAGGAGAAGGTCCAATACACAGCACACACACACTCTGACAGATGGTAAACTCAGAATGGAGCTGGTGATACAGAGAGCCACTGGAGAAGGCTCAATACACTCACTCTGACAGATGGTAAACTCAGAATGGAGCTGGTGATACAGAGAGCCACTGTAAAAGGCTTAGCATGCAGCACACACACTCTGACAGGTGGTAAACTCAGAATGAAGCTGGTGATACTGAGAGCTGCCGGGGTAAGCTCAATACACAGAACACACACTCTGACAGATGGTAAACTCAGAAAGCAGCTGGAGTTGGATAGACGCGACTCTGACACACGAGAAGGAAGTGAGGCTGGTGGTTCCCACCGGAGTGAAACACCGCCAGCACTTGCACACACACAGACCGAACAGGACACAACAAGGAAGGAAGGTAGGACAGAGGGAAGCAACGGAGAATGAGGGTAAACAGGCGCCAAACAGAGGCACACGATCAAACAGCAGGCTAGATGCAGGAATCCAGACGCAATCACCAGCGGTCAGGAACACACTGGAGAAGTTATTTAAAGTTCCTGCTGCCAATCACAACCTGCAAGGAGACACAACCACAGCTAATGGTAGTGTCAGATCAGTCAGGTCCTAGAGACCGCAGGATAAACAAACACTCAAACCCTGGCAGGGTTAGCCTGACAGCATGACTGACCAGAGTATGGGAAGGGGCAGTAGCTATGCTTCTCCCACATACCATAGTTCACCAATTAAATGCAAGGGTGGGGGTGTAGCACTTACAAAATTGCCTAACCCAGTGATTCCCAAACTGTGCGCCACGGCTCCCAGGGGTGCCGCGACGCTCTCACTGGAGTGCCTCAGAATGTTTTATTTCCTATTGTATTCTATTGTATTTTTGTCTTAGGGGAGCCTTGAAAAAAAATATGGAGACCCTAAGGGTGCCTCGAACTGAGAAAGTTTGGGAACCACTGACCTAACCCATGGTAGGGATCATATCCTAGAATCACCACCAATCCCCAAACTGGAGGGTTTTATCCTGCGTGCACAGTGACCTATGGTAGACTGGTAAGCATGGAGTAGTGCCTGTGAGGTACTGTACCTAGCAGTGGTTGAAGTGGACATTTAGAAGTGGTGGTATGAAAATATAGAAATAACAGAAGAGAATGGATATTTATAGCTTTTCTATTAAATCAGTGGGATACCTCCTGGGGCATACCTCTGGTCCCTAGACCCTGTCCCTAGAGTAAAATTGAGCTTCTTTCCATCCCCTCTGTTTTCTCTGACCCTAGAAAGTATTTAGCAAAATGTCACAAATGTGGGAAATGCTCAAGAACACAAATAATCAGGATTAGTGTATATTACTTAAGAAATTACTAATATTCTCAAATATATCATTGATGCAAAACTTGATTATTGATGCGATCAATTAGGCTAACGCTGAAAAATTGTAATTCAATTGGCTACTGCCGTCCAGTAGTGCTGGATTGGCACAAATTAATTAATAGGGGCTTTGGCATAACTGTCTATGTACATAGCGATCGCACATATTGATGTGTGAAAGTTCAGACATCAATACGAAATTGGAAGCGAATAAAGGTGGATTCTCTTAAACAGTCTGCAATTATTATGAGAAAAATATAATTAAAAGAAAGGAACTACAGAAAGTATACAAGCACTACAGCTGACACAATCACCATACTGGCAGGTGACACATAAGACCTACATTTGTGTAAAGCCAGGATACATCCCTAGAAACTGTGGGCCGGATCCAGAACTACGTCCGTCTTCCATAGACGGACGTAGTTCAATAAACAGTAGCTACTGCGCATGCGTAGTAGCTACTGTACGTAATCTGCGTATCGTTTCGATACGTAGATTGCGTATATGCGGTCTTTTAGACCGATAAGCATGGAATAGTGCCTGTGAGGTACTGTACCTAGCAGTGGTTGAAGTGGACATTTAGAAGTGGTGGTATGAAAATATAGAAATAACAGAAGAGAATGGATATTTATAGCTTTTCTATTAAATCAGTGGGATACCTCCTGGGGCATACCTCTGGTCCCTAGACCCTGGTCCCTAGAGTAAAATTGAGCTTCTTTCCATCCCCTCTGATTTCTCTGACCCTAGAAAGTATCATAATGTCACAAATGTGGGAAATGCTCATGAACACAGATAATCAGGATTAGTGTATATTACTCAGAAATTACTAATATTCTCAAATATATCATTGATGCAAAACTTGATTATTGATGCGCTCAATTAGGCTAACGCTGAAAAATTGTAATTCAATTGGCTTCTGCCGTCCAGTAGTGCTGGATTTGCACAAATTAATTAATAGGGGTTTTGGCATAACTGTCTATGTACATAGCGATCGCACATATTGATGTGTTAAAGTTCAGACATCAATACGAAATTGGAAGTGAATAAAGGTGGATTCTCTTAAACAGTCTGCAATTATTATGACAAAAATATAATTAAAAGAAAGGAACTACAGAAAGTATACAAGCACTACAGCTGACACAATCACCATACTGGCAGGTGACACATAAGTGCATGCTACATTTGTGTAAAGCCAGGATACATCACTAGAAACTGTATGTCAAAGAAAAAACAGTGACTGCAATACTGACAGGCATGAGCAAGGGATAAATATACAATGAAGTTTGGATATTGATCTTAAACTATACACTCCCTCTAGGCCCCAATTCTCGTGGGAGAGTAGAGAGTTGATCAAGGTGATGGCTGTAACAAGACTGGTGTTGCCAGAAGCACCGCCACTAGTATTCTACAGCATCTGAACCACATCTAGACCGCCTCATGACATGTCACCATTTAAAATACTGATTGGTCAGCAACTCTACTTAATGGTAAATCCCCAGGATGATTTAAAGAGATATCACTGTCTAATATCTCATTCAAATGAGAAAACTGCTGAGACAGCAACAGAAACACTTATAACTGTTGTATACAGATTTCCTAGGAGCTATATGTCCTCACATTGAACCTGGAGAATATGTCATGATTGGAAACTTCTTAAGCTCAGGTTAAATATCTATGAAGTGCTGCAGACCAATACAACCTCCATGAAGGTAGCAGAGGGAGACACTTAAATTCATTTCAGAATTAACAAACCAGAAAATGTTTGGGATCAGGCTAAAGATGACAACTTAATTAACAGCTAAGCGCTATAACCTTACATACTGTCACTGCCACACACCTCACAGCACTGCTGTCCTTAGCCGGGAGGAAGAGGGAAGGGTTGTGGCCAAATCCAAGGCATTAGGACAGACCATATACTGCAGAACAACACCTGCACAGAGTACAGTATTCCTGTAGAAGAGTGTTTGTGAGATCCGCACTTGCTGTGGTTTTGGTGGGATTTTTAGATTGTATTTCTAGCTTGCATTTTGGGATCATATCTTTGCCAACGGTTGCAGTCCCTGCTAAGAAAGTCTGATTTCTGAAAAAGAAGGACATTCGAAAGTTCCTTTTTCAGATGTCCTTATTTCGAAAAAAAAAAATTCTGAATGGGTGAGAATGCCGATCGGCATCCATTTCGGAAAAGCCGCCACCACCGCAGGACACGGACCACGGGAAAGGTGAGTAACCTCTCCAGGTTTAGGGTCAGGCTGTGGGGAAGGGAGTTTTAGGGTCAGACTGAAAGGAAGGGAGAGTTAGGCTCAGGGTTAGGGTTAGGTTAATGAGAGGGCAGGGTTAGGGTTAGAATTAGGGGAAGGGTGGTGGTAGTTTTTTGCTTTACCTTTCGGAGCACCGAAAGTTCAGTACTACGTGGATCGATTGCTATGCCTCATCGAGGCATATGCAATCGAAATCCCAGCCAGTTCGAAGCTGGCTGAGAGGAACTGGCCCTATCGAAATAAGGCCGTTCTTACCGGGGACCCACATCCCTTTTCTCAATAAATATTTTTGTACTTTTGTACCACACCAATTGCAGTAGACTTCAACTTATTTAAAAGGTGGATCATTATTTGTAGTAAAATATGTAAAAGCCATAGTAATGTTACCTGCATACACCAGCTTGAAGTCTTCCTGGAGCGGGGCATGTAGAGTAGAGACTGGGACTCTACATGAGAAGATCCGCTGTCTGTCCTCCTCAGTGGGGGTTATTGTTACTGAGGTCTTCACACTGTACGTCCCATCCTGTTGTCTCACAGTTTTCTCCACAGTGATCGCATTAAGAATCTCTTTATTCCTTAACCAGAAAATGTTTATATTCATTGGGTAGAAGCCAGTGATGGAGCTTCGCAGAACACTATCTTTATTGGCAACAACTATTTTTTTAGTGATCAGGATCCGAGGAGCAGCTGAAACATAAGAATAGTCATTGGAGAATCATTTACACTGATCCTATATTGATAGTTGCTTACATAAATTATGATACAGTCACTGTTATACCAAATGTTCTAATGTGTTCATGATTGGAACATTTGTAATAAAAGTGAAACATATAAATATAATGGTATTATGATGTATGAAATATATGTGGTACGTGCATGTTCTCCAAATGTCTATATGGGTTTCCTCCCACGCGCCAAAAATATGTTGATAGGTTAATTGGTTGCGGATTAAATTATCCCTAGTGTGTGTGTGTGTGTGTGTGTAAGTATGTATGAATGCGTTAGGGACCTTAGTTTGTAGCTACAATAGGGGCAGGGACTAATGTGAATGTCAAACGTTCTCTGTAAAGCACTGTGGACAATTTGTGATATGTTATTATTATTATTTTTATTATTATTATTACCTTGAATGTCCAACTTGATCTCCTTTTCTAGTTTCTCTGGGCTGTAGAGCACTGAACATTTGTAGACTCCATCATCAAACCCGGTTATCTTAGATATAACCAGATCAGCGATTCCATGTAACGCTTCCTCTGTGTCCAGTGAATATCTCGGGTCACTTCTAGTAATAATATTATCATAGCTCAGGATATTATTTCCTCCTCTGTGCCAGTATATTGCAAAGAATCTGAGATCCACAGGGAATTTCTCTACTTTATACTGACAGGGAATCCGAGTATTGGACCCCACCTTGGCCTGATGTTTTGAAGGAATAATCAGCTCCAAAGCCAGTGCTGTAAATAATGAAATATATATAATGATCATATAGAATGCATAATGAAAAAAATTACTAAAAGTTACTAAACAGATTTATCATTCTATAAAAGGGGCTGAGTCACCAATCCATGTGTTTCCCCAGAATCTGAGTGTACAGAGGAGTTTGGTGATTGTGTAAGAGAGATTTGGCTGTTTTCAGTTTGTGGAAATAATGAAGGAATCTTACTGACCTGTGTGGCACAAGAGCAGGAGAAAGAGACCTTCCCTTCCCACAGTCATGTCCTAATGCTTGAGTCTGATCCGTCTCTCGATGGTCTCTTGCTCTCACCTCTCGGGCGCTCCTCTGAATGTTATTTCCTGTGTATTTCTTTGCCAGTAAAGTAGTGAATATGTCCTAAAATTACAGAGATGTCTGTAACCATTCATTGCTGTGTTATTCAACCTGCAGTCTGATTGTGTTTTTACTTTCATTTTCATTTTAAAAAATACCCTGCTAAAAATATCCTCTTGTTTAACCACTAAACAGACTGTCAGCCCCTGAAGCAAGTGGAAAACACAATGAATATGGAGATTAGACGATGCCTGTGTGTTTCATTACGAGTCTTTGTATTACCTATTGTCAGGATATAATCAAATATTATGTGTACAAATTAAATATCTGGATATAGCGTGACCTCTGTTTGGCCAGGGTCTGGTGATTCATGGAAATGCCTTGAAGCTAGCGGGGCAGAATGAGCTAGGGCTCTGATCAGTTTATGGCCCTATCCTAAAAGTATCAATATATTAAGGGGGGTCATAAAAGCTAGGTCTTGGAAGAAGAGGGTCTCCAAATCACAAACTGCCACAAAGGTGGGGGATGTCTGGAGAGGAGCAGGTTTTGGTCTTTAAAAAGTGCGTATGATACATACACAGGGTTCACTTCATGAGATCCTGTGGGCGGAAGGGAGTGTTCCATATTCCCCAGTAATCTGCTAATCTCAGGTAGGGAAGGTTGGGTGTAAGTCTTTCTGTGTTTTCCCCTTTTTTTATAAGAAACGTGCATATTGTATGTCTATTTTGTTATTCTCTGTAACTAAGCATTGTGCTTCTTATCATATTAAATATCAATTAATAAGTTCATGTCTCTGTGTTCTTACGGATTCACGTATCAGACCAGCTCGGTTATTAAACGCTACTGA